>CM065423.1:20860669-21092829 GCA_033060865.1 Dorcus hopei
CAGATACATGTTCAATTTGGATAAAGATATCAAATTACATTGCGAGTTGAAGCATTTCGCTTTAGTCTGGTCTCTGATAAGCTAATGGAGGGTTGCCGGATACACGCTGAACATCTGGAATAGGCGTGGGTTGAAATTCGAAGCAGCGATTGTCATTGGTCAAGGTCATTTCAAAACTGATCTTAATAAGTCCTTGGAAAGGACGGAGGGCGAAAAACAGGCAGACAGAATTGGAGCTCGGACACGAACGGTTGATTCCAATTCTAATTCTGACTTAGCGGTTTCTTTTTCTTTAGCGCTTGCAGTCATTTACTCATTTTTCTAGATAAATCATTTATTTCGGTACGGTTAAAATACAGTGTGTTAAGAAAGGGTAATTAAAAACCAAACACGTGCGCGTCGCGACGTGAGTTCTTAAATCAGAGTGTGAAGTGCACGAGTGTTCCACGGAATATGCATTTTTAAGTAATTTAGATTTATTTGTATTTCTTCATCGCACCTTTGGTGGTATCAATTAAGTAGAAATAATTTAATTTGCATTAATTAGTGGCTAAAGAGTTAGTAAAGTTCATATTACCATTGCATTTAGATAACTTTAATCAAACTATTTTTATTTACATGTTAGCGAGTATTAAAACTCACTAGTGACATTCCTCTTAGAAAAATTTGATGGTCATTGTTTCTTTAATTATTAGGTCAGTTCTGCAATTTAACCAACCAGCAGCAATTAACTATTCCCCAAATCTACCTGGGAATTCAATACAGTGTACTCTTAGAAATAGTTCTACCCTTGGAGATATTCTCAGGCAAGTTGGAAACACGCTGACGGTTTCGATTTGTACAGGGAAATCGCCGATCTAAATCACGGGTGTGAGGCAATTATATCTGCCGCTGAAACCAAGTGCGCCAGCACGATATAAACTAGGAAATCAAGGCCAATAAATTGTCATTACGAATTTCGTGAAATTATGAGGTCGAACAATTTGAACTACATATTCATAGCCATTTTCTTAACAAAGTTTTCTCAACCCAGTGTGTGAACCGAATTGTGGTCTTCGCCGAAAGATTTGCAGGTTAATTAAAAACGATTTTCCGAGAGACTGAAATGGTCATAAACACCCATAATATAGTGTCGAAAAACAGTCAAATCTTGGTCCTTGAGCGATAAATTAGTTAGATAAGTTTAGCCGACGAAAAAACGACGAAGAGAAAGATTTGAAAAAACGTGCCACAGAGCCACTCTCTCAAGACGATTGGAAGTAGCTGGGAAGGACCCTACCCATTCGACCTTAATTAATTAGTTTAGCTAGTGTTAAGGTGCAGATAGACATGCGAGAAAACTTGCGCGAGTTACTGTCCGACACTGATATCGCTAATGTAAATAGGGTTGCGAGTCGAGTAACTTAAGCGAAATTTGTCGCAAGTAACTCGCGACATCAGTGTCGGACAGTAACTCGCGCAAGTTTTCTCGCATGTCTATCTGCACCTTTAGGGTTATCCCACCACCTCCAAAAGGAGTCCCTGAAAAACCGGTGATTGCTATTGATTGTCCTGCAAATTGTTCGCCGAGGGCGGCATTTTGTATCACATACTTCTCCAGAACATTTGATTAATCAATTAATTAATTCCATTAATTAAGTACACTGCAGGCCCACTGTGTTACACTGTATGTGATACGTTGGTTGATTTAATCGAACAAGTCTTAGAGTACGACCTGAAGTGACAAACACTAGTACCAAGACCGATCTAAGTTGAAATTCAATTAATTGTTAATCTAATTAAGGAGCAGAGCTCTCCAACAAATATCTGTCTAGACATTAAACCACCAATGGCGTGATTTGAAAGAAAGTAGACCGCGCCGATATTCGAAAGTGAAATCTGTTAAGCTAGTTATACTGTACTTTCTGAGAATCGTAATTTTTGTTTCTTTGTATTGATTTCAACGCAAGGTTTTTACGCTCATTATACGAGACCCCGCAGTGGCTGGAACAAGGAGTTTTTACCTTTTTTTGTAATAAATAATTAATTAAATCTAACTTCGTATTTTTATTTAACGAAATCAGCTCCTTTGTTCTCTCCACTTATCTCTCGATGCACCAAGAAGAACCGCGTTATCACCACGTAGATCCAGATTAGCAGCGATCACGAGCCGTATTTAAAAGTATTATCATTCTTTTTGTTCCGAAGGGTCGTTCCATGGAATCCCGTAGCCATAAAGAAAGAGGATCCATATACTGTGTCAGCAGTGGTGAATGGGGCTTCAACCGAAACAGAATATAGGTCAGTAGCATAACCTTTAGGGCGGCCGCAAAGTAGTCAGGTAGCAGGCAGCTGCATTTGTAGAACAGAGATAGTAGCTTGACTAATCGTAGTACTGAACAGTTGTGTGACCTTTCGGAATTGCCCCGTCATATACGGTCGGCCCAATTATTTCCTTTGGCAACAAATTTAAGTTGTGTTTGTTTGGACATTTTTATTAGGTATTTTACTTGTAAGTAAAAGTAAACAAACAAGGGTATTTTAAACAGGCGCGTTACAAGGTAAAGGTAATCCCGACCGGTCCGAGTAAAATTGATTATCTAGAAAGTGTGAGTTTTCTTTAACTCACTTTCTTCTATCTACCACACTCCGGCAGTTCGTTACATAAAAACATTACAATACATATAAAGGTTAGAAGATGTTTTGAACAGAACTTAGAGAACTTGCCACAATATAAGGAGAGGAGAAACAACGTAAATATGCATAAGTTATAAATTGAAATTTCCATACGCAACTGTAAAAAATACGCCTCTGCTCCATTTGTATTCTTTCTGTAATGGATCGAAATCTCGATTCTTAGAAAATTCAACTATATTGGAAGACTTCCTCGGCGCTACCCATTGGCACATGTTGGTTCCTAAGCTAGAACTCTGTCATTCTACTGCTAAGTCTTAGTGCTGCTGCAGTGGCGCTAAAGATGTTCCGTTTAATTAAATCGAAATACCGGCAGAAAAAGAACCTTGAGGTAATTCAACGCAAGATACGATAAAATTTCTTTCACACCAAATTAAATTTGACTGTACTAATTCATTGGAAGATTGTCCAAACTCCTGTACTTTATTATTTGGCCATTTTAATAATAAATAACAGAAGCATTATTCTGATATAATTACTTCTTCACTTTTAATTGTGTGCAAGGTTTTACTTTATTTATTTAATTCGGTCTGGAAATTTGTTTTCATCATTTACTAAGTATATACATTCATTCAGTCTAGTACTACCTTTTCTGCCTTTATATCTTAAAGACTACTTTTCTCACTCTTTTTTTCCAATGGGATAAACTGGCTGAAAATTGATACCTATAAGAAATTAATGCGTTCCTTTTTATTATTCTCAAGAAGTAAACTAGCACGAGAAGTGAACTAGCACTAACTAGCCTCAAAGTCATGCCTTTTCCAATAATTGTTGGTTTTGGGAAAAGTTATGCTGGAGATTTCGCTGCTAAAGGCAGTGACATTGATCTAAATTGTAAAGCTTTTCTTCACCTTCTCAGGTACCATCATTTATGAAGAAACTTATGAAAACAATAATGAAAAATCAAACCATAAAGCAACTCGGAGAAAGCACGAGGACATTTCTTGTAGTGTTAACTTATTTCTAGGGAGCAAATTGAAATATATTTTGATAAGTACGTGAACTAGCCACAAATGGTTTTTCTCTCGCATATATGAGAAGTGAACGTGTTGCGTAACACATTGGGTGGTTTGCATATAACGAAGTAAATGATAATACTTCTCAAATTAGTATATTCTTCCAAGTATCTTCTATTACATGAAGTACCTACTGCAGCTCTGAAGCTTATACTACTACAAAGCAAAGTTTATACTACAGCACGTAGTAAATAACCTGTGAGCAACTAAAAATCAGATTAGAGTCGGCGGTGCAAAGAAAAAGTATGTCTGTTACTAACGCGGCGTTAGGCTGATCTGACAGTTCATGAATGTATTAGATTAATTAATTCAGTTAATCACAGACATACATTTTCTTTGCACCGCCGACTCTAATCTGATTTTTAGTTGCTCACAGGTTACTACGCTGCAGTAGTATTTACTATTAAAATGAATCTGAGGCTTTGAAGTAGATACTACAGTAGGTGCTTCTATAGCGAAGTAAAAACTTCTATGTGCTCTTGTTCATAATAGTATCGTGCTCTTGTACATAATAGTATCTACTAGATCGCATAGTAAATACTACGTTACTATAGTAGGTACTTCACTTTCGAAGTAGATGCTTGAATTATTAGCATGTACTACGTTTTATGCATACCACCCATTGACTCACTCATACTATATGCCAGAGAAAAGTACTCCTGGCTGGTTCACGTGCCTACGAAAATATATTTCAATCCCCTCTTACTTATTACAAATTGCAAATGTAGGTTGAATATCAACTCTCTACAGTTTACTGACTTTGAAAAAGTCGTGCAAGACCTATCGGTGCTGTCATAGATATACTACTACAAATTTAAGCTCTTCGATTACAATCTCAAAATATTATGCAAAAAACAACAGAAAAATCAAACGATAGTGATACTCTTTAAAATTTAATGGTAACGTAAATAAATTAAATAAAGTTGGTATGAATGGATTCATTTATTAATTATAAATCAGCAAATATTTTTTCTACCGCATCTAATAGTTTCAGCTTTAAAAATTTCGTGTGGTCCTGTCTACAGAAATATTTTATTATCACGGGTATTTAATTGAATTTTTATTCATTGTTGTCAAGGAATTAGGACGGCATGTCTTAGCTGCACTGTAAAACAACATCAAGGAGTGCAACGACGTACTTTTCACTTAAGCTAAGGCATGCCGTCCGGATTCCATGGCAAGAGTTGATAAAAAAATTTAAAAATCACTAGATATAATTATTCATGACCTACGTCTTTCAATAACAAAGACCTTTTTCAGTTGTTAGAGGCAATAATTGATGACCCACCCACGCGTATCCATGTACAATGAAATAATTATAATAAAAAAAATTGCATGTAACGTTAGCAATAAAGAAAATAGTGAAGAAGATTTCTTTTAAGAAAAAACAATGATTGATTACCGATAAGAGAATGTACGTAAGTACGTGAACGTTAGCCATTGCCTATTCAAACGACCCATTGACTTAGAAGTGTGTTCCGGTTTTTTCCGGCAGTCTTAAATCATTTCGAATTCCCGTGCCACTAACAATCTCATATGCGTACTTAGTTACACCAGGAAGAGCTCGCACCTCAAATTGCGACCAAATGCGCCGTAAATTACGAACGTCCAAGTTACACTCTTTCTAAATGTTAATTTCACGTCGGTACGAACCGTGTGGAGCTCGTAAATTTGAAAGGACGTATCTTTTAATGTCATCTGATCTCGAATTTAGAGGAGAACAAAAACTGAAAAGCCTTATTAACGAGATCAAATTTTTGGGTTGAATCTCATTAATTCTTCTAATAAATGCTTTCGTTGATAAGTGTGGAAAGCCAAACAGGTTCCGAGCAATTACCAGAAACATATTTAAATGGAGAGGAGGACATAAATCAAACGCAAGAGATACGCCGATTCTCACGGTTTCTAGTTTTATTCAAACCGATTCGGCGGTGATTAGACTGTGAACGAATTAAATTTGCTCGCCAGTGTGGTGGTGTCTTTGTGTTGGTTTAAATGAAAGAATTCGGAAACGCAGAGTAAATTTTAAAAAATAGAATTGGTTTTATGTGCAACAATGAAGACGAGAAATGTGGATTTTGTAATTTAAAATGTTCTAACTGCCTACTGAATTACTTTGTTTCACATTCTATCGATAAAATTAATTTTTAAATGGATTTTCCGAAAAGAAGTTATTTTTTAATTTATTTATTTTATAAAATACTGAAAATTTTATAAGCCAAACTCATTGGTAAATTAAATGGACAGAAAATTAAAATATACAAATTAATTAATTTTATTTTACTTTAGCCACCCGATTAGTGTATCCTCAGCTGCCTCTTAAACTTTATACAGATTTATTATAAATTATTCTTAGGTCCTAATAGACGTGGAAATTGACCATGAGAAATGGCACATGGTTCCATAAATAAAAATTAAATCCGGTAACAGTGGAGGCCGTGTAAAAACTCCATTCTTCGGCATGTTTCTAATATGACATCTTCCAAATAACTTTAAAATAGGAGTCTGGGAACAAATACTATTTCATAAATTTTTTGACTATCATTGTCACTTGCTTACTTAAGTAATTCTCTCAGCCTCTCCTATAATATGTAATCTAATTTGTTTCGTTGTTGTTGTTGTTATTTACTCTTGCTTCATTGTTCCCATTATTGTTATTCAGCGCTTCGAGATTGAGGGACATGGTAGTGAGAGTCTTCAGTTCAACTACACCAAGAAGAATAAATTCTTAATAATTCAATTCGACTAATCAGTTCCGATGGTTGGGTTACAATATTGGTCACTCCTCTACGACCGTTTGAAATACTTCATAGAATACATCCGTTTCATTATCAACGCGTTCACCATATGTAGCCACATGATGAACCTAATCGAGTTATGTTCGACAATGCACGCTGCGGAAGTTCCTACTAGATCCTACTTTTTTATAAACATTGTTTCATTTGATGTAGTGATGCGACGAGTCGAGTAGACTCGCTATCAGACTCGATTCCCAGAAGTACTCATTGTACTCGAGTATCTAATTCTGTGAACCCGAGTCAGCGATACTCGAGTCGACTCGAGTTCGATTCAAGTACTCGAGTATCGACTTTAGAATTAAGTAGTGGTGCGACGAGTGGAGCAGACTCGCTATCAGACTCGAGTCTCAAAGGTATTCGTTCTATTCGAGTAACTATTGCAGTGAACCCGAGTCAATGAAACTCGAGTTCGATTCGAGTACTCGAGTACCGATTTTAGAATTAAATAGCGCTGCAACGAGTCGGATAAACCCGCTGTCAGTTACATGCAGTTACATAGTAAATAAGTTTTTGTTTATGTTTTGCACGCTGCCTTCACACTTTATTAGATATTAGACATATCAAATAATATTACATACAAATGTTTTAAATTTATCTGAATCGTCAGATTATATGTATTAATAAAGAAAACAAGTGAGGATCGAAAATCTAGCAAAATGAGTATCAACTCGCTTGTTTTATAAAAGTACTCAAGTTTGCTCGATTCTTTAAAACGGCGACTCCCGAGTTCAATTCGAGTTTAATCAGGTACTCGAGTCTTTTGATCTGGACTCGAGTCTCTCGATTCGAGTCAAGTACTCGAGTCTTTTGATCTGGACTCGAGTCGAGAGACTCGAGTCAAGACTCGATTCTTTTATAAAAGTATTCGAGTAGACTCGATTCTTAAAAACAGCGACTCGTCGCATCACTAATTTGATGAACCTTTCTTTGCTGAAAATAGAGAGTTGAAAGGGGCTTGCAGGATTCCACATTGGTTGAATGGCGAAAGGTATTTACTGTTTTTGCAAAAGAAAATCTTTCTCCTTTTCGGAAGATGTTTCGTTAGAAACTCGCAGAAGAATGTGGTTTTAGAACAGCTTTGGCAATTGTGGCGATAGGATCGAGTGATGTTTTTAGATGTTAGAAGATCAACTTGTGGATGGATTATTAAAGTGAAAACTTTTCATTTCATTTATGCCCAATAGTGTCCATTCTCCATCGCTGTAGAGTTAGGATAGTTACTGAATATAATCAGATAGAGAGTGTAGCCATAATACCATTTTCGCGGCTCAGTCCGAAGTTAAACCTTACTGAGAATCTATGGAATCAACCCATCAAGCGGTGAATAAGCGTTTAAATGTCCTATACAGGGTAACTGACAATTGTGCCGCCAAAAAAGCACGTAAGAGTATGAACGTTATAGATTACGGGAAGAAAAATTCTACGGAACAGTTTGTAGTTAATTAAAAATTTCACCTAAAAGCATGCTGCAGCACTGCGTATGAAATACAACGCCGCGTTTTATAAATGCATCAGTAAAGTGAAGTATAAAGTTCTGTGATTATTATTTTATTGACTACAACACAATGTGACCTTGACACACATCTGAGTTTCGTTTTATTACATATTTAGTAGCTGGGAACGAAAGTCTGAGTAATGTCTCCTTTACACGATATAATTAAATGACGCTGAAATTGCTGGGGATGTTCGAAAATCTCGAAGCTCAGACAGGATCACTAGAAATTGATGCGATCAAATTTCCAAGAAATCGCTTAAACATATCGGTTTTTTCCGGTTATACCTACAATTCATCGCTGACATTAACAGACCAGACAAGCGATCCTAGTTAGTCTTTCTTGCGTAATACTGGGACCACTAACGTAACTTAATTTGACATTACGCTTAAGTGTATCTACAGCTACAGATTAAGACATCGATTTGGTATCGCCATTGTGCATGGCGTTAGACAATAGCTCAGATGGCAATTTTTTATAACACATCAAAGGGACTTCACGCGTAAGGTATAATCAGGTTACACGTAATGTGTAAGTGTAGCCACACAAGAATGTAAAACTTAATTGACGCGTTTTTGTCCATTAGACGTGAACGCAGGTATGGCGCTAGAATAACTGCAGCTTACAGCTGATTGTAAAAGCTTTCGTACCGATGTGAAGGTCGCACAGAGACATAAAACAATAAAACTTTATTAGATAAAGCAAAAAACGGGTAAGTGTTTGAATATCACAGATTACGAGAAAATGTTTAAAAATGTTAATGAAAAAGTTTGTAATTAATGAAAAATTTACCCAAAAATTATGTTGTGCCATTAGTGTAGACTTAAACGCCAAATTCACAGCTGTAAGTGTGTTATAAACGTTTTATGATATTTACTTAGACAATAAAGCTCGTAATTCTTGACCTTGACGTATAATAAACGTGTTAACCAGCTGATGCAATGCGATGCGATATTTGCACGATACGAATAAACTATGAAATTAATTAAAATCGCTTATTTATTCAAAATCGAACAAATTAAGTCAAATAAAGTTTACGGTGAAATGAGAAACGATTTACAACCACAGTGCCAAAGATATAGAATAGCAAACGCTTCTTGAATTTTGTTAACTTTTAATGTTAATAATTTGTCGTTGATAAAAACGAAACTATATCTCATTGAACGCCGCACAAAAAAACTATATTATAATAATTAACTAGACAAACAGGTTAAGAATGAGTTTGCTGATCATAATGTTTTAAATTTCGGTTATCACCATAAAAAGTAAACTCTTTCTTTTTTATTAGTATCAAAACATCAGCGATATTTAAGCATATTTAAGAAATAAAGAAAAGTGACTGATTGCAAAGGGAGGGTGGTAACGTGTAAAACTGGGTCATAAAAATATGCCGAAATGTTTACGATGAACACGTTTACAATATTTTTATATAATTTGTACGGAATAATATACTTCAGGTGGATTGCATGCATTTGCCAATTATTTGTTAAATATTTTGGAACTCGTATTAGCTTATCACATCAGTTTAAAGGTCAAGTTCACATTCATAAAAGTTTCTTATCTCTTTTATGACTGTATTTATTTCTTCCATCTGCTGCTGTATCGTCGTTTTGGATATAATTTTTGAATAATTATTTCTCGAAAATTACACAGAATTTCGTGTTTTTTAGGAAGGAATTGTCAGTCACCCTGTATGTGTAATTACAATAGCAAAATTTGAACAAACTCTTACTAGTGAATACGCCGTTTACCTCAAAAATAGCATTCGAAAAAGTATGCAGAGCGTGCCCCATAGCTACAAAACTTTTTATTATGTATTTTTGGGAAAGGATTTACTAAGACCAGTCCGTGCATCAATCAAAAAAAGAAGCATCGTTTTGCCACTATTGTAAATTAGTAAATTCATTAGATTGAATTTCCGTTCCCTCTGGTTTCATAAATGAAGATGTACAGTTTTTACATTTATCTTAATGATACCGTGATCAATCAACAATTTGAATGTATTACTGAAAATGTAATTCAGTGGCCAATTTGAATAACATGTGAATATTTATAACAAAAAATACGCACAGTTATTCAAAGAAAATAACATTTAACCTAATTAAAATAATTTTTTTTAGAAAATAAAATGTTTTCAAGAAAGAGTAATTGTGAAATTAATTGCGAAATTTGGTAAAAGTAATCAGAGCATTCACAACACGTTAAACGAATTATATCTTGTTCCAAAACGGATGTAGTTACTAATGGAAAACCATATTTTATGAAATGAAAGGCCGTACAACAATAGAACGGTGTTTATTACTATCGCAATCGTCGACAATAATATAACAATAATAGTGCGATATAATTATATATTTAATACATCAACAATTAAAGCAATAAGAACTGCGAAATATTTAATACGCCTGTTACAACTGTGTGTATGTACAACGAAAAGGAAACAACCTAACAATTAATTCTGCAACAATGTTTATAAGGAGACAACTCATTAGAAAAATGCCAGTACAGCAAAAAATCGTTTGAAAGTCTACTTAGTTGAAAGTGCCTTCGGCAAACAACAATAGAATCATGTTTTGCACACACGGAGATTACGCGAGACAATAATGCGTTTCCACATACATATTGTCGGCGTTCTTATTTCAGTTACGAAACCAACGTGGGTTAAACGATATTCGGTTACACTTTTATGCCCCGGAACAATAACGGAGGCGAGTTTGATTGCGCGAGCGACTCGTGCTTTTGAGCTTTATGCGACGTCGCATAAATTTTACTTTCCCCGGAGAACGAGTGCGAGTTCAACGGAACGAAGGCGAATTTATTAGCATATGCATACTTAACTGCTAATTGAATTATATTCACGTTACACTTGTAATACTGTACAAGAATAACGAGCGGTCTGTACGTGAACAGACCTGGAAAAGCAACAAGATTTTTTCACAGTTGTTAGCTTTTTTTTATTGTCAATTTAGTCGCAGTTCTTGCAATAACTTTTTAGGCAAATTAATTAATAAATTAATTTTTAGAAAGAAGCTTGTATCGGGAAACTTTTTCGTTTCTTTGTAACTTTTTATATCTTTTACGGTTTAGCCACAAAATAGTGAATATGAATTGAATTATCTTATCTTGAAGATCATTTTCAACGATTCGCTGTATCAATCATATCAATTTCTTCTGAAATCGTAATACAAATTTTTACTATAACTACTTAAACCGTAGTTTCTCATTGATAAATAACTTTTCAAAAAAGCAGTTGATAGTATAAACTTCCGTTCCGATGTTTAGGTCGCATCTTGAGGTTTCAGCGCAATCATTTAAAAATAAAACTTTATTAGAAACATTTATGATATGCAGTAGCTTCTGTTTTGCGATACAGCCAGGAGTACCTTGGGTTCTGTGTATAAAAGATATAAAATTATCTTTTTATGTTAAAATAATGAATATCTAAATAAATAACTAAATAGTTAAATTTGATAAATTAAATAGTAGTTCGGACATGAGTGAAAACACATCATTTTAACGATCAGAGGAAGCTGTATAATATTTTATCTGAATTAAAAGCAAATAATAAAGTTAAGACAGTTGTTTTCAACTTTTCCCACGAGAATAGAAAAACCGAATAAAATCGGGCATTTACCTACACAACTGTTTAACATGAGTGTTTTCTTTATAATGACTCTACGCAACTTGCAAAGTTAATACTCTAACACCAACAGGATTTCTTAAGCTTTTATTTTGCATACAAGCACCGCACCATCAAAATTAAATTTTATTTCACGCTGCATTGTCACTTTCTTGCACTGATGAAACAACGGCATTTTTATAGATAATAGCTTTTCTTTTCTTTAATGCGCCTGAGAAAGTCATGTATCGATTAAAACAGAACTATTTGTTTTATTCCGTCAAATTAAACACAGATATGTCTGCTATTTGAATGATCTAATTAATTATAAACACATTGTATGTGTTATCATTAAAAACTCCAACATTTAGGTCCGAATGCATAGGCGCTTCGATGCACGCCTGGCGCCGATCGAACTACGGATATAGCGAAAATATTTTGATCAACTTTGTCACATTTGCTGTATATTTGACGAAACGATATAATTTAAAAAAAAAGACGAAAACATTCACTTAGATAAAACACGTTATACGTATGTACGTATCATAACACTGGATACTTGGACAGTCGACCGATTGAGGTTTACAGCGCATCGGCGCGAGCAGCGAGTAATATACAAATGGACGGCAAACGGACCTTTCATTTGGAGTCCTTAGTTATCATATAATATTTAGTCTCCATGAACTAATTTAAATAAAAACAGTATATATTTTTTAAATATACCGCGTATCCCAGAAATGCATATAAAGCTCCAGGTAAATGTATGCCTCTAATTTCCTCATTCTAAAACCACAAAAAAAAAAACGTTTCCCAGGGTAGTGTACGAACCCTTCACTTTTATCACTTTTAACAGAAAACTGCGAAATAAACGACTGAAAACGAAACGGAAAATGTTATTAAATCAGTAAGCAAGTCTCTATCATAAACAGAGCATAATTAATTTTTCATTGTCTCGAATTTTGTTTCATGTGCTGAAACTAACGAACTCTGACAATTAATTTCATCATTTTTGGGATCTTTATGGATTGCAGAAACGAAATGCCTGAAGCTTTATACGCATTTCTGGGACACTCTGTATGTATTTGTTGTACTTTTCAACATATGTGTCCAATAACCCGTCGAGTCGTTCCGTTCCATATTTCCTAGAACTTTCAATTATTTCTTAAACTCTGTGGGGTCTTGAAAGATACTGTACCAAATTTTAGTTGTATGTAATGTATGTATATCTAGCGCGGTTGACTTTTTGTGGTCTCTCAAATAAAATGTCTACTTTCGCTTTGCGCGTTCACGTGAAAATGTTCCCACTTTAAAGTACTATTGTGAAAGAAACTGCAAAGCTATTTCTTTTACTTTTAACTAGACCAGTTGAAACTTGACAAAGAAATTCGTTGTATATTAAAAAACTAAAACTTTAAACGCTCCTAATTTCTTATTATCTGAACCATTCGAAGCAAGGCTCATCTGAAAGACAACTTCATTGGTTGCAATATGTTCATATATGAGGTTGATTGGATTCTTACCTGAAGAAACATTATTAATTAAAGTTGACAAAAAACTATTTTGCATAGATATTTGTACATGTTTGAGGGCTGATATCGCAGATAAGAATTTGTTTACTTTTTTACATTACTAAATTGTTACTACCTTTAAGGCTAAGTTTAGTTTTGGACCCGGCCCTCTAACTGGGTAAAAAAGATTCTCAAAATGTTTGTGCATGTTTATAAATTTATCAGGTTGTTTAAAGGTTGGCTAAAATGCCAGTAAAACAAGCAGAGATTGTCAAATCTGTCACTTATGATTGTTCTTTTACGAAACATATTTTCTGGCTTTCCTGTTACACAGGTATCTCAAAAAAAACACTCTTTATAGCCAGTTCTGTCCCATCACTACCGTTTTACAAATTGTTTTGAAACAGTCTAGGTACTTACTAGTGCTACTCTAAAGTCTCTTCCCCTGTTAATTTTGGAACCAAGATAGAAAGTTCAGACAAAAACCAAATCAAATCAAAGTACATAAAAAATACTAATATTTAATAAAACAAGTATTTTGTCATTAGCTCAAAAATAAATGAGGACTGTTAAAACTGATATCATTGGATGTAGAATTGAAATTCCTTTAAAATGATATGTCACTTAAGCCACCATACTACAGTAGACCTCGGTTACAACGGCCTCAGTTATAGCGATCCACCGCTTATAACGAACTACATTTCAAGTCCCGTGATTTTTCTCTATATTTGTGGCATTATCGCTTATTACAAACTTCGGATATAACGAACCGATTTTGATGGTCCCTTGAGGTTCGCTATAACCGAGGTCTACTGTATTTAAAATTTAAAACCTAACGGATGTTCTAAAGGAATTACCTCAAGAATTAATACTTTTTATGTAGGTACTTTGATTTGGTTTTTGTCTGAACTTTCTATCTTATTTGGTTTCCAAATTAACAGGGGGGAAGAGACCTTAGCCTAACACTGTGCATTCAAATTATATGAAATCTTAGGAACATACAGGGCGATTCTTATTTGTTCCAAAAGAACAAAATCAGTAAAAGAATCGATACTATAGATTACGGAAAAAATGTAAAAACAATTCTATGTATCTTAGTTTTCGAGAATAATTCGTTTAAAATCATGATACTCCACTGGCTAACGAAAATAAAACAAAAAATAACAGTGAGTTACCAAACCTATTAAACAAGTAAAATGTCATGTCATTCATATTTAGGAGCCCTACCTAAAGATAAGTGTTTATTATTCTTCCCCAATGCAATGGTTAGATTTTCCAAACGCATAAATTGTAATCATTACACAGTGTTACTTAAAACTCTGATGGAATGGCGCTTAGTGGAGGATCTATCATTCAACCACTAGAGGTCATTGCTTAAAACTCTAACAAGATGACGCTGACTGGAAGGTCTATCAAACGCATTAACAGATGTTAATATGTCTCTGACTATATGCCATTATATGCCAGTCGGTCAACTACCCTTTGTTCTATAACTAAAGGTATTTTTAATGGATGGCAATAAACTAGGTATTCTTCTTCTACTTCGATATGATTAGGATGATTATTTTTTAACAATTTCACTTTCCTGTGGAGGAGACAGCGGTTACTTTGATTAGCATCTATTCATCAGATTAAAAGCAGTTACAAATCTAATAGTGTTTATTTAAGATTAAGTGACCGCAAGGTTCAATTATTGGGCTACTGCTGTGTACTACACATGTCAAATTTCTTTACTTTTACTTACTAAAGCTAAATTCCACCAAAATCGATAATGGCCTCGAAACCAATCATATTCCTATTCTTTTTCTTTGAAAGAAATAAAGAACTAACACTGCAATGCCCTTATTTGAAATTGTTTTGTACCTTTATTTAAAATTGGAATTTATTTTGTGTTACAATAAGGACATATTAGTAAAGGTGAAGGTAGTTGTTTCCTCATAGGCAAATTTAGTGATTCGAATTCATAATTTTAAAGAACTTTTCTATACAGCAAACGGATACTTGGATTCAATAATTCAAGCAATTCGTGGTCCTTTGGACTTGCTAATAAAATTGGTTATTAAGTTTGAACACAAGTCAAAGTCAAATATTCTCTTGTTCCTCCCTTTCTCTCCAATTACTATACAGGTGATTTACGGTTCTGTATTTTTAAAATACTTTTCTAATTTTGGAAGCAAAAAGTCTTTAAAAAATTTAAATGACTAACAGCTACAATCTTTCAAACTTCTGTTTTTTTTAAACAGCATGGTGAAAAGTTGCAGTAAATGTTAAAAGTTACAATACTTATTACTTCTAAATCCTAGATCTACAATTCGGTTTCAAAGCGGGTACATCTTCTTCTGTTTTTTTAGTGGTGTGTTTTTTATGTCGAATTTTAATAAACATTTGTAATCTTTGATTGACCTTTACAGAAAGTTTACCCCCATAGATGACAAACATTTCGGAAAAAAATGCTACATTAGAGTAGGCCACGAGTCATGCGAAATGTTTACGAATTTCTGCTTTAATTTAATAAAATCCGTCATAAAATACACCATGCTATTTTAGAAAAATTAAGGCGTGGCCATTTTTGGAAACAATTGAAAATCGAGGTCATAGAAGTTCTCAGAGTTGTGGCCTTAACAATCAATTCCATTTTTCTTTTTGCTATGTCTCTCAAAATAGAATGTTACTTTAAAACATAAAGAACGTGAATCATCCTGTATAATAATAAAAAATAGTAGTGGTACAACACACTGTGCTTTCAGTAAATAAATTTCATTTTTAAAACGATCAAGAGATAAACGCTGTATAAGTACATGCTTGTAATTTTGCTAAAGAAATCTACGCAAACATACTTTTCACCGCGTGTTTTCGCGATGTACAGTTACTTATGTGGAGATAAACTTGCAGTTCTGCGTAGAAATCAGCCGCTCTCCCTTCAGGTTCATTAAGAGAAATTAAAAGAAAAGCCGACAGAGAAATTCAGTCCAGATCAGAAGGCCTAATCACGCACGTTTACCTATTTCAATCGGCTGAGAAAGAAAGGCGGTCGTAATTGGTCTAGAAACTAATAAAATCCATCAATTAATCAATGTCAATCAAGGACGGACGCAATAATTGCATATGTGCAAAATGAACATCTCCTTGTACATCGGCGTCCTTCGTGCTATCTGCACGATATCGTCGTTATTTATTTTAAGCATGTGCTTTATATATAACGACTTTTATATGGTAATTTGACACTGCTCGCCTCACCGTTTCTTATTTATTTATACCTGATTAGCGTAATAAACTGACGCGAGCAGAATCTTAATTCGCGTTTAAAACTGCGAATAATCGCTTTGGATTTAGATAGGAGGCATTTATTATATCTTCGTGCAAGTTGTTATATCTTAAGCGCCTCATACACGCTATAAGCTATAACACCAATGAGCATTTCATTATGACAGTTGCATTTTCTCTGACGTTTTGACTCTTTTACTTATTTGATAATTTTCAGAAATCTTTTGGCCGCATGTCCACCGGATCGGGCCGACCACAATCGGCTCGATTGGGATCGTGCGATAAAGATCGTGTAAATGTATTTCTATTGTAACCTGTCCACTGAGTCGCGTCTAATAGACGCGACTGAAATCGTATCAGTGGACAGGTTAAGCGGCCCCTAGACTGTCAATAATATTGCGCAATAATATTGTACAATAAAATTGAGATTTGCCCTAGACAGTGGACTTCGATTGCACAATATACAGCCAGTCAGTTGTTGACTTTTTAGCAGCAAACATGCTAATTGATCCTGAAGCAGCTTGTGTTGCCATCGCATCGTCTGCGAGCTTTCGTAATAATAAACGGGAGAAGAAAAAGCGCAGTTAGGTGAAAGACTGTTCGTTTTTTTACCCTGTTGCTGTAATCTTTTGATTTTATATCCCACAACGCTGGCAAATTTCTATGCACCTCGATGCACTCTAAAATGAACCGCCTTTCCTCCTCTTTCATTGCCATGACTTCCGCACTCGAGGAAATACTAATGATATTGCACAATATTAACCACACATTGCATCCTTTTTTCAGATTGTGCAATAAATATCAAACCTTTCTTGATCTGCTCAATATATTGCACAATGTTTCAATATCATTCACAGACTATCAATAATATTGCGCAATATGAAATATTGTGCAATATTATTGACAGTCTAGGGGCCGCTTTACAATAGAAATACATTTACACATCTTTATCGCACGATACCAATCGAGTCGACTGTGGTCGGCCCGATCCGGTGGACATGCGGCCTTTCAGATGTGGAAAATAAGTAAATAGATTTAAAACCAAATTTTGGAAGTAAACTTTGGTCATTCACCTACAAGATTTATTACACCTAATGCTTCGTATAATGTTTTAATTACAATAATCTGTATAATTAATTGATAATATTCCAATGTAATTGTTCTCAGTTGTTTTATTAATTTATTAAATATTCAACTCGCATGTAGATATCTAGATATGTAGTCTACATAATCTTAATTCATATTCATATCACTTCGTTCATATACATACATATTACTTATGGAGTTAATTTTAAACGATTTCGGAAGAAAGTTGTAAAGATTAAAATAAATTTATCTCAAGGCATTCTGAAATATTACTCCGTTTAAAGCAACTTCTCTCCCTCAACATCAACATTTATATCACAAGTTGTATAAAATTTTCAGAGTTATGAAAACTATTAGTGTATAATATGAGAATAATTTTATAAAAAAAAATATCAAAAATACTTCAGACATACTCAGATGGGTCATACACAAATATAAGTATGTCATATGATACAAGGAAATTTGGTTATTTAAGTAATATCGAGAATGATCAATAGAAACTAAATAGTACCTAAGATGACCATCGAGACTGTCCCGCTTTTGGCGGGATTTGGCAGTCCCGATTTTTAACAATTTGTCCCGCGTCCCGTGATGTTTTAAGAAAGTCCCGCTCTTTGGAAAGAATATGCATTTTGCCAGTTTACAGAAGAAAATTAAAAGAAATTTTAGTTAACGATCTAAACCTTTAAAAAAAAATTCACTCAAATGCGAAATATAATCCGGAAATATAATTTTATTTACATTTTTAATATTGTTCATTAAACCTAAGTTTCCACATGTAAGAATTATTGGCGCCAATAACGTGCCAGTTTGGTGGTGCCATAATTACTGGCACCAGCAGTTGTTTCCACATAAAGAACAAATTATGAATTGGCGTTAATAATAAAAATGGCGTCAACTGATGTACTGCGTGCAGGTATCAACGTGGTTATACAAATTTGTGCCTTGGAGCTTCACAAATTATTGAGAAAAAAGAAACGGAAACTTAATGTTTCATCTCTTTGGTTTCTGTCTTTGTATGCTGGAATTTTATGATTCCACAGACATGGATATTGCTCATACGCCTCCAAGAACTGTGTTATTTTTTCAGTCGTCCATTTGTTTGACGCTTTTGGCATTTTTACGGCACAACTCTTGCATCAACACGTGTACTTTCTGTTTACAAACACTACTCCTGGCGCCAAAATGTACAACTGTGATGAACTTTACTGGCGCATTGATTATTGGCGACAATTTACTGGCCCCAGCAGATTTTCGATGTTTCCATATGCAACTAAACTGGCACCACTCGACTGGCGCCATTTATCCTTGCATGTGGAAACTTAGCTTAAGATTCTAACGTTCACATAATTATATTTTTTCTTATGTTTACAGATATTTATGTTTTCATAACAAAATTTAAGTTTTTTCATTTATAATACTCCCCAGACGATTTTGTCCCCTTTTACCGAAATTAAAATCTGGTCACCTTATAGTACAATTCAGTGTACAAAAAAAGAGATTTAAAATTACAAATCGAAATCAATAAGTCAGAACAATGATGGTCTCTAAAGAACCACATTGGTCATAAAAGAGAAAATTAATACAACATACTGTAACATGACAAATCTAGGCATCAAATACGAGGTTAAAACAAGATGAGAATACCCTGAGAGTGCTCTAGAGCAGTAATTAGAAAAATGCTATAAGTATGGGTGGTAGAAAACTATCGCCTACATTGCCAAAATTACACCACAAACATAAAGTCAAGTCAAGATAACTATTGACAATTACATGAAGATATTAAAAAGAACACCAACAAAACAAGAAGAAATATATTGAGAAGTGAAGAAGTGAAAAATGTGCTGAACATACAACCAATGGGTAGGCAAATAATGTTTTGTTTCAAGCAAATCCATATAAAGAGTTTTTCATTAAAAGCAACGCATTTTGTTTGTACAATAAAAATAAAAAAATATAAAATCGTGAGAAATTTAAGATCATTTTTAGTTCGGTGTAAAGTGCAGTTAATGCCATTATTGATGAAACCACAACATCATTCAAATGTCCTCCACGGAAGTGCTGACAGGAGTGAATCCCTTTAAATGTGGTTTAACCCAAGTTTCCATAAGTGAAATTTTTGGCCCGAATTGGATGCTCTCAACTTGGATGACATGTGGTTTCAACAAGACGGTGCCACTTACCACACTGCCTATCAAACAATTTATTTATTGAAAGAGAAGTTTGGTGAATCGATTATTTCCAGAAATGGACCAGTCAATTATCCTCCTCGCTCGTACGATTCTTCTTCACAGACTTCTTTCTATGGGGTTATGTTAAGTCGTTAGTTTACACCAACAAATCACCAACATTACACAACTTGCAGACCAACATTGAACGTGTCGTTGCTGATATTCGACCCAATTTATGTGGAAAAGTCATAAAAACTTGGATTAAAAGGGATTCATTACTGTCAGCTTTTCCATACTTCTGCCCTTCCCTGTATAATCTTTTCACTATCTATTTACCATCGTAGTAGGCCGTTATTTTAAGTTAGTACGTTGGCTATCATAGGGCCAGTTGTACAAAGGAGGTTTAAACTGACGCTCAGCTGAACCAAGTTCAAAGTGAACAAAATCGCATCAAATTTTATTTATGAATGCATTAATTGCCATATGTCATTAAGATCCTATGCGAATTTGTTTACTTTGAACCTGGTTCAGTTGAGCGTTAGTTTAAACCTACTTTGCACAACTGGCCCATAGTAAAATTAGACAGATTTAATTTGACGTCATTTTAACATGCGCTAAATTGTGACAATTCAAATCAGATAGATCAATAAAACAGATTTGAAAAGTAAGCCAGCCAAAATTAAAAGTGAAGGGAAACGTTTTACAATTTTGCTATATATTATATACATCTGCTGCTTTAATGCTATCATACCGAATTGCAAACTATATTCCTATGCGGACGACACTCAGTGGATGTTTTCATTTCCCTCAGACAACCCTGATGAAGCTGTAGCTAGCGTTAATTGAGAATTAGAACATATTCGTCTTTTATCATGTAATCATGGTCTCAAAATCAACCCTTCTAAATCCGCAGACTTAATTTTTGCTTCTAAACTACTTAATGGTTGCGCTCACCGGAAGTAATTGCTTGCAAACGTTGGCCAACTGTTGGCAATTTTTCTGATGAACGGGTGTTTATATTGCAAACATGTTTGGTGTACGATTGCTATCAGACGCCATTTTCTTAAGCGTAAAATTTTACCGCTGAATTAGCGCTGCCAGCAGCAAACGTATTGAAAACGTCATACGTGACATTATTGAAGATACACGGTCTTATTTGTACAATAACCTAAGTTATTAACATAACCGAAACGGAAGATATGCATAAATTATTAGAAGGTAACAAGTAAACAAATCACAATTCGAAGTAATCGTTCACTAGACAGGCAACAGCAATCACAAACGTATCAGAAACGCATTACAAGGTGATTTGTTCTGGTGAACGCGACCATTGACTCTGTTGCCAAAAATGCCGTTATCAAACTAGGAACTGAAATATTGAATTCGGCTGATTGCATCAAAAATCTTGGACTTATAATCGATAGAAAATTCCGCTTCGAAAATTATATAAATTCACTCATTTGTAAGTCCCATTCAATCCTAAAAATTCTATTTTCCAATAAGATCAGAAATTAAATTGTTTTGTCGCGTTTCAACTATTGCGACTATGTTTACGGTCCTTGTATTAACGCAGCGGATAAGGCTCACATTCAGAAAGTCCAAAATTCTTGTTTGCGGTTTATTTACGGCGTTAAAAAATAAAACTAAAAAACAAAACTAGCTATTTACCGAATAAATGACTATTTTCGACAAACCATAAAGACACTTTATTTACTTTTAGGAAGATGAATAATAGAGGAATAATAGGAATTCGCTTAAGAATTTTAATCCGCGCGAAGCATGTAACAATCAAAACATGATGGAATAAGTTTGGGAAGTTGGTAAATGATGACGAATTTCATCAATGATAAACTGAACTGATTTTATTAGCGTGTCAGTAATTAACAAAACTAAACTCTGTTGTATTCCCACGGAAACGATTGCACTCTTGACCACGTCCAGATATGCTGAAAATCAAATTGTGGTCTGGTTCTAGGTTCTACTGTATTTGTAATCATGCAAAATTTGTGGGGGGTTGACTAACCACCTGACTCTCTTTTCTAATGGTGCTCTGGGCGGCAAAACATTGATATTATTCTCATCAACAAAAAAATCAAAGTCCTTCTTGAAACATGCGAACGGGCAGGCATTATCTTGTTGAAAGGCAAGTTCAGGATCATCTTGAAGAAGGGTGTTATGGTTGACTCCAAGACTAACAAAAAACATGAATATGCATTAAACGTGTTCTGCTACATGTTGTAGCATATTGGAGTTAGACCATCAAGACATCTTTGAACACAGTTCAAATTGTTTCATTTTCCACGTGGTCTTCTAACCATGGTGCGGCAGTCTGACTTCTATAAGCAATACCTGCTCTTGTAACTAAAGATGACTCTCTTTCATTGTACCAGCCACTGTTCTCTTTCAACGCACCAATTAAGTCTCAACGTCATGTGATCTCGTGTTAAGGGAAACCTTCGAAGTAGATAAGAATGGAGCCCAAATGACCAAATTCGCCTGTATACCCGTAGCGGTAAATTATCAACAAAAGCTATCATTTGATATATAAATGACTTTAAACAATTCGCTCCTTCTGGGTGCTGTAATATTTTTGATAATTAATGCATATTTCCAGATATTTAGTATAATTAGAGATGTTATTATGTTAATATTTGTCAGCATTAATTGGCATTAGGTAGATCGTTAATATAGACTAAGAACAGCAGAAGGTCTAATACAGAACCTTGAGGCACACCTATATTGTCAACAGGTTTTTGTGAACTCCATCAACAATAACCTTTAGACAAGAAACTTTTAATGAAATTATGAGTGGGGCCTCTTGAAACCATTCCAAAGAGTTTTTGTAGCTGACAGGGTCAATGGTTTTAGTTAAGTCCACAAACGTAGCTAGTATTATTTTACCTAAATCTAAATTTTCAACTAAGGCATTTGTGAAGTTGATAAGACCTGTACTGGTTGATTATTCTTTTCGGAAACCATGCTGACAAGGTGTGAAAAGACCAAATTGATTAAAAAATCATGTATTCTTTTACAAAATAATATTTCAAAACTTTTTAACTTTTTTCTTGACCAGTGACCTCTCTCTAACACAATTCTGCGTTTCTTTGGATTTGTTATTGGAATAATAGATTGGACAGGGAAATGAAGAAAGAAATGGAACCCGCACGTTAGGAAAACTGACAAATACCTCAAATCCACATGAATGTAAGTGATTAAGTAAGTAACTAATGGAAAAAGAACATCATAAAATGAAACTATGCAGAAATAAGTAAATTGGCCTACAAGTAAATGCAGAAAAAGATTTTCTCATCAAATTTTTATAAGTATATTTCACAAATCCTATAGTTTTCTAATAATTCTGAAATCATTTCTGTTCTTTTTATTGATTTGAATGGAGAAAACTCTAACCTCGTAAGGAAGGATTCTACGAGTTTGCTTATTTGAATATGTAACGAGGCTAGAGGTATAGATGGTACTACATTACCATCCCCTACCCTCTCATATAAATTTCAACCCAAACCACGTGATTCGTCCATTGAAGAGTTAACTACTTCAGTTTATAGTTTGTGTATTATAAATAAATACTTTTTTTTTCCTACACTAGTAGAAAATTCAATTTTACCGGCTCATCAGAGAGGAGAAAGCGAACGTTTCCACGGCTAGCCCGGCAAAATGAACATAAATGCCTAGCCGAGAAAATAATTTACGAGGCTTTACCACTAGGTGGCGCGACAATAATTTCTGGAATGCATTCTCATCGACATCAAAAAATTAATAAACGTAAGTTTTTTTAATTTAATTCCACTGGTATTTGGTTTTAAAAAGGATTAAAATTATCAAAAAAAAAAAAAAAACTCGGCAGCGGTGGAATTCGAACCCATGCCTCCGAAGAGACTGGTGTATTAAACCACCGTCTTGACCGCTTAGCCACACTACTATACGTATTACTGTGTTTTAAAACATCTATAATAATTTTAATAGTAACTCAATTTTAATATTTTTACTTCGAGAAAAAGAACGTTTGTGTGATATTAACAAAATTAATTATAATTGTGTAGGAAAAAAAATAATGTGTAAACCATGGCGGTAAAGCAATTTTCAAGGTCTTGAGAAGTGGCCAGGCTCGGCTGCTCGCCTCGCCTGTCCATATCTTCTCTCGACCTGGAAAACAAGCACTTTACCGCCTCGGTCTACAATATACTATTTTCCACTACTAGTACTATAGCCTGTCATTTTGACATGTGTTAGGTTGCTGTGAAAAACAATTTCTCGACCTGAGGTAAATAATTTTTTTATTATTTACCACGGTGAATAATGAACATCAATTGTTACGTACGCTTTCAGGTACAAATCTTTTGATTTTTCAGGCAATAGATTGTTTGCCACTTGTCCGGCAATTTCCCGCATTTCAGGCGGCGTACAATTTAAATCGCCGTACATCGTTTACCGTACTTACTTTATTTAATTGACGATTTGGCAAAAAGATCGACGTAATGTTTGTGACAAATTAAAAAATTTGAATCAACTGTCATATCGGTAATATAGAAAACTGTAAACCTTTCGTAATTTGTAATAAATATTTGTTAAAATTAAAATTATCATTTGCACTAGTAGTGGAAAAAATAGTATATACACCACGGTAGAGAAGTCTTATAACCCTCGGTCCTTTACATCCCTCGGCCCTAAGGGCCTCGGGATGTAATCATCCCCTCGGGTTATAACACTAGACTTCTCTACCTAGGTGTATAATATACTATTTTTGACGTACACCGAGTTATACGATTACCCCGTTATAAATATCCTTTATTTTCATATCAATTAACTTTATCTGGCAATTAATTTCCATAGTTATCATTGTGATCACAATTGTTACTATAGGAATAAACCGTCAGATAAAGTTAAATGGAGATGAAAAGATCGGGCCTAAATATTCTTAAAAATTTAGAATGCATAAATTTATTTGCTAAATTTGCAAAGATAGTAAGAAGTTTCTACGAATTTTCTCTTAACAAGTAGACTTTGGGGTGGAATAATCCGATACCTTATTATACCTCGTGTTACAAGGAAACGTAACATCCTAACTTATTTTTCCTCAAAGTGAAACAAGTATGTGCATCGATCGATCGCCATCGGTACAGTGGTAATGTGTGTGACCCGCTTTAAATTAAATCGACCGCAACATTTTCTTTACCAATTAACAGTTGTAAAGATTCTTCGTACTGCTAATTTTATTTATTTCGCTCTTAACATGCATTCTGCATACTCAGAAACTATTTCAGTTCACTATTGCACTGTCCTGGTATTAAGCAATGTTTCGCAAAATTCTTCGAATTATCCTTTCGCAAAAAAAGTGTATGTCACTGTAACAGTTTCTAAAAAAGCAACAAAACGACAGTAACTAACAACTACTTACGCAGGTCAACTTTAAAGTTATTTATTGGCTGCACCGGTGAGAAGCCATCAACAAATCTTCAAAATTTGAATTGACTCACCAAAGAAAATATTTACAATCGAAACTTCCACGTAAACAAAATGTAAATAAAAGGAATCCACCAAGGAAAACAAAGTTTAATTTTTGAACTGAAGTAAATTTCGAAACATCTGTACAATGGAGATACAAACTATAAATTTGCATAAATTATTCTCTATGCAACATTATTTGAATGTATGTATTACAAAAAAAATTCCTTCGAGTTTTTTTATGGTTACTACCAGACTTAAGTCTGAATTAAGAAAGGGCCGCATAGCATTCTTACTTTTCCATCCCGCACTTTTAATTAACTTAATTAATTTATGGTTAACTACTTTTTAAACACGTATTCAGTGTTCAAAGTAATTAAAAAAAATCGAATATCTTTCGAATTAATTACAACCCAAAATCAATACGTCATCAATTCAATAGATTTAATGCACTTCCGTATATTAAACGTTACGTAAACTCTCACTAAAAAAATAATTACCCTAAAGATAATTGATTAGCTACACGGCAACGCACCTGTGGCAGCCTACATTCTCCTGGCACACCACATTAATAATGCAAAACCGCGTAATATATCTAATAAAATTAATTGCGGATTTAATTAACTTTCCCGGTAAATAAACAAGTCGTCGGACGAACCGACAATTACGCGAACTGCACGCATAATCTCGATCTAACCTGGATTCTTTGCGCCCAAAGCCGCCCTTGATCGTGCGGAATTCTTGTTGATGATCACGTGGTCTGATTAGCAACTGGCTTGATGATATCGTCGTCCAAAACATGCAGATTTCCTATTCAGTAGATCACCGTTTTAATTACGGGCTGGCAAACGAAAATAACAATCGCCTTGTGCGCACCGATGAGATCCGTTACCGTATTTTATTGTTACACTTCCTAGGAATATGTAATGATATAGGTATAACAAACGACACAGACCGTATTTTGCGGAAACACTTTTTTAACAAAACGGCCGAATGAATAGAATTGCGATGGGCTCTTTGCTAACGGTTCAGAAGAGAACACGCACTCTATTAAAGTATTTTTTTTTAGTTATTGCAAGATCGTTTAAAAACCGTCCAGTTTAGATTTTTTTGGTTCCATTGAATCGATAATGGGGCGCGAATCATTTAACGAAAATTTAACAAAAAGAAATCAGATTTATATACATACTAAAAAGAACATCTCAAATGTTGAAGACCTAATAACCACCACCAAGCTTATATTTTTACTTCTTAACACCATACACAGAGGCGCAACTAGAAATTTCATTCCTTTGAACAATGTGTGGTGTATGGGTAAAGGTACGTCCAAAAATGGTATATTTTAAATGCATAAATCTTTTTAAGATAATTTCGAAAAATTGCAATTTGTCACTATTATTTGGTTTTTGAACAGAAAGAGTAGAAATAGTAAGTTGGTAAATTAAATTTCAAAAAGGTAATAATTATTGGTAGCTTATCTAAACTAAGATTTGCAAGGAAAGTATAAACTATGAGAGGATGTGTAACATAAATGGCTAAGAACCAGTTGTACAAAGGCGGTTTAAACTCTAGTTTAACTGAACCAGGTTAAAAGTAAACAAGTTCGCATAGGATCTTAAGGACATATGGCAATTAATGCATTCATAAATAAAATTTGATGCAAATTTGTTCACTTTGAAACTGGTTCAGTTGAACGTCAGTTTAAACCTTCTTTATACAACTGGCCGTAAGAGTATAGAAAGTTAGAATCTGAAATCGAAAGACGACTTTACAGTTTTCAAAAATATGACCTCCCCAGTACATACCAACATGATAAAAGCTTTATATCATTTGTTTTAAGTATGCCTGTATCCACAGCTTTTATGGAAAGAATATTTTCTGTTATAACCAATGTAAGGCAGTTGTAAGAAATAGGTCGTCTGTAGATTTAATGAAAGCAAAGTTATTAATTACTTCTAATTTTAATATGACTTATATACATATAGACTTCCTTTTTGTATCTAACGATAAAAAAATTGCATTATTTTTTTCTCTTACATATTACACCACTGGCTAATAGACTTCTTACACTTAAGGTATGTGACCCAAATAACGCCACGTCAAGCTATATAAAATTTGCTCATTGCAGCCTTCTAGGTTCCTACCATAGAAAGCAACGCACCATACAAAACTATATAAAACTGCTTTATTCAAACATGTGTGATTTTATTTTCAACGTATAGTTTCGGTCGCTAAATTAACAGAAGTCACCGAATATCTAAGGAGCTTTTATTTATCCGTTACAAACATTGTGTTCGTTAGTAGGGATGCACCGATATATCGGCCTGTTTTTGTGATATCTCTATCGGCCAGTATCGGCCAATTTTTTAACAGATAACTTGGTTGTCGGAAGTGCGACCGGCCGTAAGGCCCAGTACTATAAAAGCAAGTTAACTTTAACTCCCAGTTTATTGCCATAACAATTGTGTCTACAATTGTTACCATGGAAATAAACCGATAGTTAAAGATAACTTGGCTTTATAATACCGGCCCTAAAAGTAGATTGAAAACTGTACCTTAAATGCATAACGACAAAATTTAATATACAGTAGTCTAAGGCCCGATTTATTCACCTCCAAGTAAATTTATCTGGTCATTTATTCCCATAGTAACAATTGTGATCACAATAGTTACTATGGGAATAAATGACCAGATAAATTTACTTGGAGGTGAATAAATCGGGCCTAAGGGATGTCTTTAAACGTTTTGTTAGAACTCTCTTATGTCATTGTTGTATTGTAATTAAATTTCAAAATCATGGGCACTGAACGAACAATATGTGGATTTATCATGCAGTACGATAAACCATTCAATCTTGTGTTATAATTTTTAATATCGGCCCATATATCGGCTGAAATATCGGCCGATATATTGACCGATGTTATCGGCCATGATTTACCGATTACTGTTAGTGTTAGCATCATCTTCGGTACGTATATAAGTATTTAAGCCTACATGAAAGTTTTGATCCAATTAAAATCATTCTATGAAATACCATGTTAAGATTGGTGTTATTTAGAACCTATGTTCCCAATAACGCCAATTGAACTTTCACAGAAAAGTCTCATTTTCTAAAAGTTAATAATGTCAGATACATATAATTTGCTATATGTACTGTTCTATTATGTCTATAGATTCAGTTAGGTTAGAATTTGAAATATTTTTAAAAATGGTTTAGGTGCCAGATTCAATTAAATTAGTTGACTCTGCCTGTGTACTTCTTACAAAATTTATCTCCAATAAATACTTTAACTCTACAATCTGACTGTCCACGCCAAACCCCTATGGAAAGTACCGCAACAATAAACGCGAATTTTATCATTTTTACTAGGCTGAAAAATCTTCTCGTCAGAGAAACCTTGCACTATTAGTTAATCCATCCGCTTTTATAAACCTCCTCGAGTTTCTAATTGAACAGGGAAATTTATTACTTCAAATAATGCTTGTCTAATATGGTTGACTAGCAACATCTTGGATATTTTTGGAACCCAGAGCCAAGACGCCAATCGACAACATGACGTTTATTCCTTTTGTTCTAATTTTGAAGGTGAAAGAGTGCCTTAAATTAATGGAAAGTCGTCTTACAGCTCATTTTTCTTTTAATTTTGACTCAAAAAACCGTTACTATGAAGTACAAATATAAAGCAAAATATTATTGTATCAATTGAAAGCATAGATATAGTAGAATGGATATCGTGTGTTAATGCAAGTGCATAGGAAACGAATGACACCAATATTAAAAAGAGATAGTTTAATACAATTACCCATTGGAGAGTAAAAAAGGAAAATATAACTACGTGACTTTGGGCAAAAACTTGAATAACTTGGCATGGCTGAGATAAGAAATGATTATTTTTTCATGTTGTTCCCGTCAGTAATCCATATAAAGCGCTAATCGGCTAATCAACTGATTTAGGGCAAGCGTCCTTTTCTAATATTGGAGTCATTATGGCTAGCGTACTCGACATCCATTTCTACTATATCTATGATTGAAAGTCCGTTCCTCTGACAGTTTTCAGTTGCAATTTTTCGAGATTGAAGTTAAAGCATATAAAGGGAGAAATATTTGATGTAAATGCCGCAGAATGCTTTTCGGGCAATGATATTTTACGATTATAAAACGAGGCTTAATATAACCAAAATCACCAAAATTTAGTGCCAGATTTTGGCGATAATAATAGTCCTTCTTTATCCATAATTAGTTACTGGTTCTGTGAATTTAAACGTGGAAGGTGTACGTTAGAAGATAAACCAAGATCTGGTCGACCTGCAGTAGCTCTTTGTACTAAAAATGTACTACCGAAAGAACAAGAAATAAGAAAAAAGTGGATAGAAACAAGAAGAGATCAAGACCTAAACGAATACAGAAAAACAAAGCAAGAGACTAACAAACTTTACAAAAAGAAAAATCAAACTGGATATCAGAACAAATGCAAGAAGTAGAAAGAAACAACAAAGATAACAAGAAGCTATTTGAATATATAAAGCAAAACACTAATAACAAGAAAGCAACAGTTAAAATAAATAACAGAAAATGGGAAACACACTTTGATAAACTATACAATGATACAATAGAAACAGAAGAAGACACTGAAGAAATAATAGAAGAAAGAAATAATGAAGAAGACATGCCTACCTACAAAGAATTTATAGAGGTGATGAAACAACTGAAATTAAACAAAACAGCAAGACCAGACGAAATTAATAATGAACTGATTCAAAATGGAGGTGAAGATCTATTAAAACGAATTTATAACCTCACTGTCAAAATTTGGAGAGAAGAACGAATACCATCGGAACGGAGAAATGGACAGATAATACCAATTCTTAAAAAAGGAGGCCCTACGAACTGTAACCACTACAGGGCAATTATGTTACTAAATACTACCTACAAACTTCTGATTTCAATAATAAGAAACCGCCTAACTAAATACACGGAAAAAAGTTTAGGAGAATACCAACAAGGCTTCAGGAAAGGAAGATCTACAATCGATGCAATACACACACAGACACAAATAATTGAAAAATGCTACGACTATGACATAATATTGCATATACTATTTATAAACTTTAAACAAGCCTTTGACACCATAAACAGACACCAACTTACAAAAGAAATGGTAAAGATGGAGATACCAGCAAAACTTATCAGATTGACAAAGATGACGATGAAGAATTCCAAGGCGAGTGTTAGAACAAGGGATGGAGATACGAGAAATATTAACATAAAAGTAGGCGTGAGACAAGGAGACAGCCTATCGACAACTCTCTTTAATATTGCCCTGGAAGGAGCCATCAAAAACTCAAGGCTTAATAATAAGACCATCATACAAGGCTCAACGCAGATCATAGGATATGCAAACGACTTAGCACTTATAGCAAGAGACAAACGAAGCCTAGAAAAAGCAGTACTGTGTCTAGAAAGAGAGGCCGAAGCCAGAGGCTTAAAAATCAATGAAGACAAAACAAAATACATGATAAGTTCACGAAAGCAAGATACTAGGAATAATCTGAAAATAGAGAACTACCTCTTTCAGAAAGTGGAATATTTTAAATACTTAGGAGTAATAGTAAATGGAAGAAATGACAGAAACATAGAAACAAGCGAACGAATTAAGGCAGGAAACAGAGTATTATATGTACATTGGAAATACTACAGATTGTTGAAAGACAGAAACCTCAGCAGAACAACAAAAATGAAAATATATAGAGGAGCAATTAGACAAGTAATGAAGTACGCAGCCGAATCAATGTATTTGACCAATAAGGACGAAGAAAAACTAAGAAAATTAGAGAGAAAGATTTTAGCACCAAAGAAGATACAAGAAGGCCTCAGACCACTCATGAACCATGAAATAAGGAACCTAACAGATGGAGAAGATATCACGAGATACATTAAAGCGCAAGCACTGCGATGGATTGCACACATACAAAGGAAAGAACATGATAAACCTATATGGAAAATAACAGTCTGGAGAGAAAACAGACCAAGAGGAAGATCCAAAACCAGATGGCAAGATCAGGTAATGGAAGACATACGAAAGATGGGAATTACGAACTGGAAGGAAAAGATCAAAGACAGGAAGGAATGGAAAAGAATAACGGATAAAACGAAAACACACCACAATTTGTAAGAAGCAATAAGAAGAAGAATTATGCGGACCGATCCAACCAGCAACCGGATCAGAAGAGCTCAAGAAATGAGCGGCCCACAAGGAGCGATAGGCCATATACATAATTTAAAAAATCATGCGTAGTAAGAGATTTCGTGATATTGGTTGAATTTTAGCGAATCCTTGAAAACTTTCCAACAAAGGAGTTTTCAGCCTGTTTCGAGAAGTGGTTTGAAAAATGAGGAAGTGTTATGGTCAAAGGGGAATCCTTTTCTTTAATAATTCCATAGTTTTCATATAACAAGCAATTTACTAAGACCCAGGACTGAAGGTGTAGAACAACAATCTTTAAGTAGATTATTTAGGCAAGAATGCTTGAAAATTCTTGACAGGATTCTATCACATGACACGAACTATGTTAACAGCTATCATGTCGAGTCTTCATAAACTTCCATCATTGTAGATGTTTTTAATATTATTTTAAAAAAATCATTACGATATAACAGAAATATTGATTATCCATCTGTGTAACAAGACAGAGATCACTACACAAACAATTTATTCTATAAATTCTATTTCCTGACACGTGGAACGCTTCCGTAAGACCTTGAGATTGCATTCCAAAAAAAATGGGATATAACCCTTCAGTAAATCAACTTATAAAATATTGTGTTGATAATTCATTTTTAAACTCGGTCCATCAAGGTTTACATTTGAAAAAAAAAACGCCTTGGGAGATTTTTATTTTTCAGCCGACAGTGCATAATTTACTTGAGCTTTCCTGTAATTTTCCATGTCGTAACACTGAAATTTAAAATTGCTATTAATTTTATTGTTACCTGAAAGTTACATAACAATTTAATACGGTATTGTTTATTCGCTTTCTTCTATGCAACATTATCCAATTATACATAATAAAATCCAAAATTCACAATTGTTGATACCGGTACAAACAAAAAAGGAAGTAGTTCTGTATTGTATATACAGTACCATAAGTACTAAATAAAATAAAGCAGTCGTAAATTATGGATTTGTAGAAGCTAGACTAACTAGACTTACCTATAAAAATTCTTCTAAACATCAGCACCGTGTAGAAACACCAAGTGAGTGTAAATTCCGGGGACGAAGAGCTGGTTGGGCGAAAACTGTTACGCTAGCAAGACCGTGACACTAAAGCGTTCATCGTCAGTAACATCTGTGTTTGAAGAAAATTAACGATATATGTAAATTGCCATCGTTTATTATCATTTTAGCGTCGCTTATGTAGGTTTAAACTTATTAAATAACGAAGTCTGAGTCTTCTCACTTGCACACGATCGTTCCAAGTCCTTATTAACGCTCACATCACTCTTGAGTTAATATTATTAGATTCTACTCTGCACTAAATTAAAGAAAAATCATAATTTTGTCGGGAGCAGAAGACCTGAATACATAATTTCTAGCTCAATACAGAAACTGTAAAAAGAGTGTGATATACTTTCAGATTCTTGCTAATTTCTTGTAAAATACCATAAATCTATAGCTTACGAAAATTGTATGTTGAAACGAAGTGATTGGTCCTGTGAGCTCGAATAAATGAAGATATTAAAGTCGTAGGCGTGCACTGTACAGTGAGTAGTCGTTTGAAGAAAGATGTGAATTAGTGAAAGTGTTTCGTTCTTTATGTTTTATGGTGATGCGTTCTAGAAAACGTTTTGTCTTATAAAGACGCATGTAAATAAGATGGGAAAAGTTTGTATTTCTGGGTGTATTCACTTAACAACTTCATTGTTAAATCACTTAACGAGATTCTACAAAGTGAACTATTATTGATGACATAAATACAATAATTAATTAATTACAACCTTGAATGTTAGTTGTTTTTTTTTATTTTAACGTGCAACTAATTGTAAATTAAAGAGGATAGTTTATAGAACTTTATAAATAAATGTATTACCTCTTATAATAGAATAAAATACAAAGAAAATTTCAACCGTCTCTAAAAAAAAATTAAAATGAACCTCGACTTTGGTCACGTTCCAAATTTTTTTGTTGCAAAACCTGATGCAGAAATGAAAATAGAATTCTCGAAACCTTAATTTTGAAGTAAATATAACTGGCAAATAATAAATAAATTTTGTGTTTTTAAGTTCCACTTTCGTGTTTATTTTACTTGAATAATAAAAGAATTATTTAGTTAGTTATTTTAAAATAAATCAATCGCCTTAAAAGTAAACTTTAATTTTAAGAACATTTAAGTACTACTCTTCGGAAAGTAAACATTTTAACACTTATTTAAGTAATTAATGCTTTCACCAGGTTCACATTTGAGAAGTAGTTATTAAGTTTTATTTAATTTTTTATGCTTTCGTAACTGTACGACAGAATCTTTTGCAACACGTGCATGAAGATATTTATTTTTAGTACTTTTTACATAAATAACTGTTATTTAATGCGAAAAGCTCAATGGTCACGTTTAAAAGTGTAAACTAAATGACACCAAGGAAAGGAAAAAAAATAGATACTGAAATTCTGGTGAAAGAAATCTTAAAGTCTTTGAAGGGAAACGGATTTGAAAAAGATTGTAATAAAAAAACAAATTAAGAAGTGCCTGACTTCTTGTGAAATAAAAAGTATATGACTTCTTTTGAAGCAAACATCATAGGGCTACCAAAAGACGTAGGTCGATGGTACAGTTGTTTAAACAAACAATTTTTACAAGTTACTTAAATATTTTGTGGAATGCATTTTTGTGATATCCACTTAAATATTTTATGTTATGAGATAGGATTTTAATAAATCCGCTTTACCTGTTGCAACAAGACGCAATTTCTGATGCGAGCATATTCATCGACAACTAATATAATCCGGCGATGCATTTTTTATTGTATTGTAACTTTCTGTATACCCTAACGCACGTTTTGATTTTGTCAAAGGTTTAAGAGATTGGAACTTTTTGTTAAGACCTTTTTAGACGGTCACAATTCTTGTAACAATTTGTTATACAGTGAGAGAGATAAACTACCACACTGAATGTTGATTGGTTGAATTGGCACTTCTCACTCACTTCGTAACAAATTTGTTACAAAAAATGTGACAGTCTAAAAAGGCCTTTAAACAAATTCAAATGCTTGCACCATAAGAGGTATGTGAACGATAACTTTTAATTAACTTCAATAAGTCTATATATGTAAATTCAAATTTCATTTAAAACGCAAAACTATATCTTCCGGTATTACTTTACTAATGTCAGGCTTCATAAATCGTATTTAAAATACTGTCTTGTCAATTTTAATTCATCTTTTTGTTCTTCTTCCAACTGAACCAGGAACGCAATTATCAATAAATTTGTTTGATCTGATAACCTGAAATGGCTGTGTAATTTCCGTTTGCACCCAAGTATTTAGCTAGAAATGCAAGACCTCATTTACTATAAGACATCATTGGAGATGATGAAGAAAGATTGTATAGTTAGATTTAGGAATTTTTGTAATTTACTCAACCTCGTGTAATCTTCGTAAGAATACATGTTTCATTTGATATCAAAACCTCAATCATTTTTCAAATACGTAAATATTTATAAATTTAGTTTTTCACTTTCTATTAACACCTTCCAATACTTGATTCAGATAAATTATTTTTTTGTAGGACTGTGTCAGGACTTCGGTGTCTTGACTAATTATGATGTGTCCAAGCAATTTCTAAACAAATTGAATTAAATGGAAAAAGTGACAAGGTACCACCGTACTAGTTATATCGAGTCTTCCACAAAAACCTACCTCGAGTTAGCCTTGAAAACAAAAGTACCTATCTTATATTGAACTATGCAGGTGCTGTCAAAATAAAAATCCCTGAAATACATTGATCGGAGTTGGAACGATCACGAAATAAATAATGAAGACTATACATTACTTCTTACAACTGTGGAGCAATATGGAAGAGAAATCAAAAAATGATTACTGCTGTATGGCATAGACTTCAGCATTTCTACATTAAAAAGATCATAACTCACTAAGTACCTATTTTAGGACAGCAAACAGACATGGATGAACCTTTGAAGAAACCAAGAATTACCCTACAATAACAGGGTTCTATCAGACAAAATGAATATTTAGGGAAACAGAGTTTCAACCTGTTTCTCTGTTGAATTTTGGTTTATGTATTTTATTATATGCAATGTAATAAATAATTTATATAAAGTAACTTTCAGAAATAATTTTAGAACGATACAGTTATGATTAATAGGAAATTTATGTAAAGGAAATCCAAGTGGAACTCAATTTGCACAAATGCAGATGGAACCCTGTAATTCTAGGGTAGCGATGTGTTGATTCGTTTTTCGGACACTTCTGAAAGCTTTCATATTATACTTTCATATCACATTGAAAGAAAACTGTTACTGTATTTGATTTTAAAATTCTGAACAAATCATTCCTTCACCGTTTTACTCAAAAATGTACAGGAGTGCCAACATTTACAAACATTTAATTGTACATGCTTTTTCCGTATGTCTGAAAAACTAATCAACACCGTGTATTCACTAATGTACATGTGATTTTTGAACCAAAAAAGAAAATGTAAACTATGAATATCATTTTAATATTATATCTTCTACTCTCCTAATAACATCAAAATTTAGAATTAAAATCATCAGAAAAAAGATAATAAAAATTTTGCGAACTATTTATATCTTTTTGAAACTTATATTTACAAACAATTTTCTGCAACTTACTTCTACAAATTAGATTCTTCAAACATATTATACAGATTGATTATATCTTAACCAAAAACAAAAAACTTTTGAAAAATATTTTTATTATTATTATACCAACTAGCTTACTTTAAAATTTGAAATCAAAACGGCTATCAACAAAAAAAGTAAATTTGAAAAATCTATTATTAAATTTCAGTATTTTTCGCAAATCATAAAAATAATATGTAATACCGATTTTTAGTAAGACATGTTTTATCCAAAACACCAATCAACTGGCGAAGCACTAATTGAAAATCAACGCGGAAGATAATAATCCGAGAAAACATAGATTAATACATCACGTTCGTGCAAGTGTTTCGAGTCACGCTCTGGAAGCACGAGGAGTTGGCGCGCTGAAGAAGCGAGACCGGCGAGCACGACAACACACTGCTACCGACTGGCTGTTCTCGCCGAGGATGGCATACATCTTGCAGACAAGTAGGTCACTGGTAACTCTCTCCCAGACACCCCTTGTATCGTGCACTATGCTCCACTCTGCACACCTGATAACAGATCAGTGTTGTAGTATCGGCCGTCCCGCTGATCATCACCAACTCCTGCGGCGACCGATGATTACTACTTTCTTTGACGTCTTGTTTCTATTGTGTTCGGAAATTAATACGTTGGCTATTGTACGCCGGTGTAAATGCGCTTCATTACGAAGACGTTTAGACCTTCTACTCGAATGGCGCAACTTTACACCTTTTCTTATCTGAGAGAGATGAATGGAACCTTTCTATTTGTTGTACCTTCTCATAGAATGCGATATCTCCTTACAAATGATGGATCTACCCAGTTTCTTCAAGAACTTTTATGTTTACACAAAGAAACATATATTTACCATTTCCTCTATTCTAAACAATTCCAATTACCGCGTTAATAAAGCTTGAACTTATTGTATTATGTGGCCCACTTCAACTCAAATTTCCAATATCTCCTTAAGTAGATACATCAAGAGTATCGCAAATTTTAATTGACATGTTCTTTTTGTCGTTCCAAGTTGACATTGTAACATCACCCTTTGCTTTAACACACGAAGTTCCGTTTGTGGTAAATTTTGTATTTTGAAGAACACTTCGTCCTTAGAAAGATCATCTTTCTTTCGGAAACTTCATCGATGAGGGACTTGCAAAATACGTTCCACTTGCCTGATTCCTCTTCTGTTAAGTTCTTCTTTCTCTCTTAAAGCAATCTGGTGTGGTGGCCTCGCTTTCCACAATAACTGAATTGTAGGTACATACAAGGCTGAATCGCTCCATACTTTGTAATTTGTCTACAGTTTTGAAAAATAGGAGACAGATACTCTCTTATGTACCTCAACTCCATACATAATGGTTTCTTGGTCCATGTCAAACTTTTTAATCATGTTGCCTTTCAGAGTGGACCTATTGACGCGTTCGGTTGCACACATTCGTTGACTTTAATTACGAATTGACTTTGCTTGCAAGTATTGTGTTATCCGTTGAATGGGAAAAATCATTAATTCATTAAAAAAAATAGTAATAGTCCGAGAAAAGAGACTTGTGACACCAATTTTAATCATGAAAAGCCACAAATGTTCACCTTTAAGTCATATAATTGGTGACCTCTTTACTAAAACATTTCGGCAAGAAAGTTCTAATTTAAGTACCTAATTCCCATTTCTTATCAATAATTTGGATCGCATCACCCTCTTGCCAACATGAATTTATAAAACTAATATAGTTTTGAATAGCAAATGTTGTTAGAGATTCATAAATTCTAGCAAATACACGCCTGTAATTTGATGGGTCACTTTCATTGCCTTTGCCAAAAGCTGGTATTATAACAACGATATCTAAACAGTCTGGATGGAATGGTGATATTCTTAATAAACATATTCAACAATGTTGGCGTTGATGTCATAAATATCATAATAATAATTACTGTTCACAGAAAAGAATGTCAGCAGAAGCGGCGCTGAGGAATCCTTTTGCAAAAAAGAACGAAACATCGACGGGTAGAAGAATTTGTGACGCGACACATCCGGAAGCTAGAAGAAGACCAGATTAAGGTGAAGTTGGGTAAATGTGATATAGTTTTTTAATAGTTCACGAAGAAAAGGCTAAAACTAATAATTTTCATGGAATCAACATTCTTTAAAAAATTATCAATGATTTAAAAGCCTGCTCGGGGAATCCGCTGTAATCGAAACCGATTTGCACAAAAATTTTATGATTTAAATATAGTTCCTAATTGATACCAGAACTGACGCCTTTTCAATTCCTTTTTGAAAAATGTTAGGTAATTTTTTTTAAAACGATTCAGTATATCGATCGCATTTACCCCAGCGTTTGGGGCAAATATGATAATGATGTCTATCTACCTATGAATAATTCTCTTGAAATGGAATGGAGCTGATGTATAACAATTATTGTAGTTTATTAGTTATTTTGGTTTTTACAAAACTAAAATATCTCGATCAAGAATATTGCTAAACACATGTCAATTTGAATGTTACCTTATATTATGACTTGTGCTATGGCCAGCGATTGTCTCGCCGCTTGCAGCTACACTAGCAGGAAATTTCGTTCCATCTAGTGTTGTGCTTATTCGTATACAAGCTTAAAGAGTTGTAAGGTATATGGCAGCAGGAGTAATGAATTTGCGTTAAAATTATGACACATTATCACAATTGCCCCTTTATCACATTTACCCCACTTCACCTGTTTTTTTGTTTTTTTCTATACAGAGGCATATTAAACAGTTCCTTCTTAACTTCCAAAAGGATCAATAAACCATTAAAGTAGGAGAAATATTTTATGGCAGTTTGCTGCAGTGTCAACTTTTATCGTAGGAAAATGAAATTTAAAAAAGATTTGTTAATTACAATAATAAAAACGATCAAACGATATATTTACTTCATATACACTATGTCGCTCAATTTTATTTATGTTTTGTTTAACGCAAAACGATTCGTATGTTATGTTAACTGGATAATGTAGGTGTATACAAGTTGATAAACAAGTAGTAAAAGACACACATACACATGAGCATCTGTGTAGTCATCGAGTGGGCGCTGTATATTTATTTTGTTTTATGCAAATATAATCGCTTGTCATTTACCTACTTTAAGCGATTTGATGAAAAGTAATAAAATAATTTATTGCTTATTATACCAACAAACTTCAGCATTGTCTTCACACGAAAAAGAAATTTAGATATAAAAGTACCTTGCCAATTATATCGTATTTGGAAAATTGAACTTTTCTAATAATATGTACTTACATAATGCGTGAAAATGGGTTAGTCTTTAGAATGTAATTTTTTATCAGTTATCGATATATGTATACAAGTCAGATTGATGTAAAGATGTTACCCGAAAATTTAAAACCATTTAACTATTTCCAACAACGTAATTACAGAAACGATTGGACATATGTACCAAATGAGATACCTAGACCCATAGTACGATATCAGTACTTACACCAAACTCAGACATCCAACAATTTGCAAAAATTCGTTTTCTCATTTTTTAATACCTATTTTATACCATTTGATATTAATTATGACAATAACAAAATTCGATAACGCCTTTGTCAACTTATCACGGACTGTATGAGGAACTATAACAAAACGTTATCAGTCATGTAGAATTTGTAGAGAATGGGTGCTTTCCTTTTGCCAACTTATGTCAGCTGAGCGAAGCTGAAGTGCGCAAACAAACTCACTGTCGTAATGGAACGCTCCAGAAAAGTTTGTTATGTATAATCACTGCATTTCATGTAATTGTATCGATATAAACGACATTTTTATGTGGATAAATGATTTCCAAAAGTGTCAGTTAAACACGCATTTGCTAATTTTTATGCAATCACATGTATCAAAATTACTCCTTCCTAAGTGAGCGCCAAATCTCAATACTGAGTTGTCTTCAAACGTAGTGCTCGAGCGGCAAGAGGGGAGATCGAAATCTCATTTCAAACTCACTTATTCGTGCCAAAAAGGAACGACATTTATGTGATCTGAGATGAGCATATCTGAGATTTGCGGCAAAAGGAATGCAGCTAATATTCTATGAAGAGAGTACACGAATTAAGCAGCGGACGACTGTCGGGCAAGCGAGAGTGGGGACGTGTCGAAAAATAGTAACTACAGTAGAGACGAATAATGGAAATAAATTAATCGTTTTCACAATCCAATTTATCGAGTGAATAATACGCTTAAATAATACAATACATTTTAAAATATCTTAAAATTTGCAAGAAAAATCAAACGTATCGAAGCCCAACTAATAATCATTAACAGGTGAACAATATCTTTTCTAATCAAGTGACCTATGGAAATAAAATCATGTGTCTTTAATTAGTTTATTATTTCAAATGTCACTTGAATTACATATTTATATTACTTTCATATACAAAACGATAGGAAAGCATTAAAATTAATTTAAATAGCATTTGAAATAATGAACCAAACAAAGACATAATTTTTTTCCATAGGTCACTTGATTAGAAAAGATATTGATCACGCGTTATAGGATTAGTGCACTACAAAGTCCCGGAACGGTCGAATATTTGAGAAATATTCTTTTTGAAATTTAGTCTATGGATATATAGTTAAAACTAACTAATTTATTATGACTTTTCCACCTTTTCTTTCGTTTGCGGTTTGACAGGAAATGCTTCCTACTTTTCTTTTTTAAATGCGACACTTAATTTTTATTTGCATTTTCGGATACAGAATAAAAAAACTACCCTCAGAAATATCAACATCTTTATTTTTATTCACGAGAAGGCAATACAAGAAAACGCTACAGGTAACATAAGATCAAAATATCTTTTAAAACAATTTGAAATTTGATTGAGACTGCAATAATGTTCAAATTGTGCTCCATTTACAACTTGGCAGTAATGTGGTCGATCAACGAAATGTCTCAGTGAATTCTATGTTTTCAAAGATATTTTGGTTTTACGTTTATCTGTAATTTTTTTAAATTTTTTGTACTTCCTTCGTATCAACAAAAATCAACATGTTGATATTTCTGAAGGTAGATTTTTATTCTGCATCCGAAAATATAAAAATACAGGCTGTTCTTCAAGTTCGTGCAAAAAAATTAATGGCGTATTTGGTACCAAATATTCTCACGAATATCACCAAAATTAAAACGAAAAAAAATAAAAAATTCATACCGACATCAGGCAATTCTTTGTGAAATGTTTAGAACCTCTAGAAGCAACGAACGGTGACCTTCACCCACAATAAGTGTTCGATGTCCCCCTCCCTGCGCGAGACGTAAACATATCGATTAAAGTGCCGTTTAACATACCTGCCCACAGATTTTCTTCTGCCCACACATGCATGTTGTGAAAATTAAACATACCATTCCTTGTAAACATTGATTCGTCGGTGAAAAGAATGTTATTAATAAAGTTCGGATTGTCCGTCTGTTCCCGGAGTAACCACCGAAAAAATGGCATGCGTTGGAGGTAATCTGCGGTCATCAGAGATTGCACTTTTTGAAAATGGAACGGGTAATCGTTCCTTACGAATAATTCATCAAACAACAAACTGCACAACTGACACAAAGGATCTGCTATTTGCCAAAGGGCGATCCCGGTAACGCTGTGCATAAAAAAGTCTTGCAGCCAACGCATTTTGACCACATTCGCCGTAAATTAAAATTATGTCCACAATAACACTATTGGAAAATTCGGACATGTTTTCAACACTGCTATCTGCGACGTGAACTTGAGAACTGATGACCCACTTTAACAGCTGATGCTGACTCACCAGCATACTTCTCCGATTATGTAATTACGTAATAAAAATAAGCCAAGGACTATCAAACTATTTCATCGATCGCCGAAAACATTTATTATCTCTAATATTTATTAATCAATTGTTATACAAAAACTGCTTCATTCCATCACTTTTAATGTCAACTTTCACTGGTTTCATTTTTTGCATGAAGTTAAAAAAAAACAGTATATTGATTGTCTCATTAAAAAAAAAAAAGTTGGAAGCATTTCCTGTCAAACCGGAAGCGAAAAAAAGTGTAAAATGTCACAATAAATAAGTTGTAAATGTTGGTTGCGAGTCGTCAGGATCGCAATGGGGCCCCCGAGTATATTCTGTATAGCTACTTCGGCCCTAATTGGGGCCTCATCAGCAGAACAGTAGCTCGAGAACTCCACTGCAACCCCGACGACCAACAAGATATACGCACGCTTAGCGCGTGAAAGCAAACATGTGAAATAGTTGTGCTGCGGCGCAATTATTTCACAATAAATAAGTTATTTTTAGGTGTATATCCGTACCAAATTTCAAAAAGATTATTTCTCAAATAACAAATTTATTCGACTGTTCCGGGACTCTGTACTAACCCGCTATAAACTAATACATGATCTTCGATTCATGTGATTGCAAGTTTGGTAGTGGGGTCTGCTATACGAGTCGTATATCGTTTGACTTTCCTACTCCCGCTCTATTCCCGACGACAATCCGCTGCTTAATTATTATAAAAGGAAACAACTGAGACGTTTCAAAAAATTTTATTTTTCAACATAATCACCTGAAAGCTTCATACATTTGTTGTATGGATGTCGAAAGGTTTCGATACCTTTGGAAAAATCCCTTTCTTGTCCTGTCAGCTACTCATTCACAGCAGCGATGACATCTTCGTCGTTAAAAAAATGAGTTCCCTGTAACGGAATAAAAAAATAATCACTTAGGGCCAGATGTGACAGACTTTGAAACGCAACTCTTGTGAATTGGAACGTTAACCAGGTGAAACAAAATCCCTTGTCTCAAGGACCCAAGAAAAATCAGACTTTTTTATTTTATTTTAAACTTTCAGTATAACATTAGTCTGTAGTAAATAAATCAATCAAAAAAAAATCCCCTTTAAAAAATGATCTTGCTTACTTTACTTTTGACTCTGGATCAAATTGATAGACCCAGGATTCATCCACCGACACAAATCTTTCCAAAAACTTTCCCAGATTTGTATTAATCCTCGCCTAATTTTCCTCGGCAGTGATGCGTTTTTGATCAGCCATTAACATCCTAAGCGGCCAACGAATAGAGACTCAATACATGGTGCACATTTTTTTCAACACTACTTACTGAAACGCTACATATTTCTGCTATAAATTCTTTTTCCGTGATTCTTCAACATCTTTGATTTTCTTTGATCAGGACTATTTTCGGTGGACCCACGACTGTGTTCAGAATTTAAAATACAGAGACCCATTTTTAATTACTCGTACTTGATATAAAGGACAGAATGATCATATGTTTTCTGTTGTCAGTTCTTGATGGCTGATTATGCTAGATCTTCTTTTATTGCAGCTGCCCACTTTTTTCAAAGCGTTCCTATTTGTTTCTTTCCGCGTTTCCCTATTACTTTCGCCGCTTCGCAATTCTATAATCTGGCATTTCATTTCGCGTGCCCCAAATATTTTAATCTCTGAGCTCGGATTAATTGTGACAACTTCAGTTACCCTGTAGATCCATTACTTCCTCCATTTTCTTTCTAGGCGTTAGGAAAATAACTTGTTATTGCAAAAAAGAAAGTTTTCCTTTTTCCTTCCTGATTTAATGAATTCTGAAATTTTGTGATGGACCAATGCATAAAGAAATGCGCAGTTTACAAATTATGTATAAAAATAGGTCTGAAATAGGTAGATTTGTGAACTTGTTTTGTTAACTTTTTACTTTATTGAATTATAAAATGAAATTATTTATCTATTACCTTTTTAAGTATGTTTTAAAATTCGACACAAAAATCCAGTTATTTAAAATAATTAAGAAAGCAAGGCCGTTTGGAAACGGTTGATAAATAATTGATGCGATTTCACAAAATCATATCCCTTGATGTTCAATGGATCGTTTTATTTCTTTTCTTTGTCTTTAATAAGAAAGTTAGTTATTTTAAAAAAATATATATCATCCTGTATGCATTTACGATAGTTTATGAATTTGCCTGTTGATAATATCAAATTCACGGAACTTGAGCTCTACGTTATCAATCACCGAAGTTACAACCGACAATTATTTAAGTATTATTTCTTTGTTAACGATGAATGAGAAAAAAGGATGAAGTGATGCTTCTTATGTCTGATGATGCAACACCAGACGCGTTTGATTTATGACGCAGAGCTTTTCTCTTATGAAAACAATTATAAGTCTCTTCATATCTGATAATTTCCTACGTAAATGTCTGTTTTATTCATAGAAAATAAAAGTGACTATTATGATTTTATTAACGGCGTAGAAAAACGTCAATAGAATTTTGGTAGTTACTATTATCTTCTATCATTAAGGCAGCTTGTGTTTAAGTATCTTTACTTTCGCAAGCATTTTATCTAAAAACATCTTTTAATTTTTATTTCGTAATATTTTGGTTGATCATTTTTAGTCGCGTTCCTTTTACAAATGAACTGAGGTTAGACTAAGTGAGGTGAGTGTCTCATCTCACATAAAAAAGTGAATAAAAATTTGTCTAAAGGCTGGTCTACACGCAACGACTTATCGAACGACTTGTCGAATCAGACAAATCGTATCAAGTAAGACGGAGCGTGTGGACCGCAAAACGTACATCTAGCTTTACGTTTTGTGGTCCACATGATCCGTTTTTCTTGATACGATTTGTCTGATTCGACAAGTCGTTCGATAAGTCGTTGCGTGTAGACCAGCCTTAAAGCCCAGTTGTACAATGCTAGTTTAAATTTAAGCTAAAGCTTAAACCCTTAACAAACATTATTTGAACAACTGTTGTTAAGGGTTTAAGGTTCAGCTTAAATTTAAACTAGCATTGTACAACTGGGCCTTAGACAAATTTTCATTCACTTTTTTTATTTGAACAATTGTTGTTAACTGGGCCTTAATGGAACAATTGAGAAGGAGGAAGTCCTCACGTCAAGAAATGTCAAATATTTCAAAGTCAAAACTCGCAAATAAAACATTATAATTTAAGGAAGCGTGTAATGTGTTTTATTTAACTAAATGAAATAACTTTTAGCAACTACTTCAAGAAGAAATTTTTCAGTGCAAGTATTTTGTGTAAAAAAAAATTATTCTTAGTGTCCCGCGCTACTGAGGGACGAACACTCATTACTGAGGAAGGGTTTACGGTTCCTTCAAATCGGTAAGAAGGGAAGCAACTTCCTCACTTCTGCTTACCTCACTTCAAGCAAAGGAACGTGTAATTTAAGTGAAGAAGGAGAATTAAGGTAAGATTATCTTAGAATTGGTATAAAAGGAACGCGACTATTGTTAACTGATTTTGTAAATAAATCACCCCCTTCGATCAAGATCAGAATATGCGCAAACATATCTCTAAAGCGTGCTTTCCATTTTTTAATGTTAATATAATGCGAGCAATTTTTTCTCTTAATATCAGGGAAAATCCACAATCCACATAATTAACATTGAACACCTACCTAATCGATTTTTCCACTAGTTTCTTCGCCCAAGAAAAGAGTATATTTAAATCAACAATAACAATCGCGGTGTTCTCGACCGCATCCAATTAATTATTATAATTACTTCGTGCTTGCTGTGGCTAATTTTACTAGCTCTGTTGAAATTAACGACAATAACAAATATGAATAACTACGGCAATGCCTTTCAATTGAGTTGTGTACTTTCCGCGATATAAGGTGAAATAAGTTTTGGTTTTATTTCCTGTCGACTTAATTCAGCCGTCGAAGCAATCAACACCACTCCCTGCTATGTATTTGCAACTTACAATTTATTTTTTTTATTTCAGAAGAATCATTTGAAAGTAAAATATCCTCGGGATTAACAAAGTTAATAATAAATCAAAGTGGATTGAATCAAGCGATGTGGTTTTTAAATCGATTAATTTTCCGTAAGGGTAATACAAAAATTTAGTTATTTTTTTAAAATCTATTTACGATGTTTACAACTTTTAATTTAATCCAAAGAAATCTCAGTTCTTTTTAAATTTTAATGACGTTGTTAATTTGACATTTCGCAATGTAATTCTTATGGCAACTTAGTCGTAATTAGTTTCATTCGCAATTAAATATTTGATTTGCTTTCTGTAAACCCACCCTTAGTGTCATAATAAACTTCATTAACTAACGCAAAGGAATGTCATAATAGGGTTTTATCCAAGCAGTCGTAGATAAAATAATATATTTATTTCTATAATGTATCGCGAGATCATATAATTAAATATACAAAAAATATACACATTCCCCTTTTCAAATACAAAGCTCTTAAAGGCCCTAAACTAAAAAAATCAATTTTTAAACAATTAACTATTTCTTGTTATAACACATTTCATTATCTTCGTACAATTTCCATGAAAACTTGATAATTAAAACGTATAACGTACGCACGCACTCCAAACCCATTTCCTGGTAATTTAATTACCGGCGATTGTGCTGACGGTAAATTAGTTTTTGAGTGCCGGAGAGCTTGCCTAAAAATTAAATCAGAAAGTGATTTACTTTAGGTTATTAGTCGCAGTGCATTGGATGGAACTTTCTCTAGAAAAAGAACCGCGATGATATCGCTTTGCGCATTCCGATTTCATTTATTTATTAGTCTGATTCTAATTACGGCTTCCTAAATAAGTCCAAATTAATTAGGATGATTTATGAAAAGAGTGGCTTTCTTTGGTTTAATTTCAAGATTTATGGGGCCGAGGCTTAAAAAGTTTTGTCTTAATACTGTTTTAAAAAAAAGTAATTTAATTTAATGTCTGCAGCTTTGAAAACAACGATGTCATTTCTTCAAGTGTGTCGATGCCGTGTACTGTTATTCGGTATTTCACATGGACCTTTTTTCAAGAAGAGCTTAATGTGAGGAGGGAACATTTATACATTAATCAGTCCTGATGGTGCCTTTCGTTCGCTTTGATTTATTGTTCGCAACACGAATTCAATTTCTCTTGTCGAAAAAGAGGAGCGCATTTTGGATTAACCTACTAATGTTTCTTTCTTTTTAACCGATTGGTTAAACGAGTGCATCGTTAAGGAATTTTTTGTTGATACATTGCTTATTAAACTTATTATGAATTATCCTGTCATTATAAAAAATATCTGTAAACTTTGTATGCTACAAGACTGTGCACTTAAACCTATGTCTATGCAGCATATGTAGTAAAGTCCGAGTACTTTCGAATTGTTCATATAAAAGATACTCTTAAATAAAATCTTAAACATTATGTAAAAGAACTCTTTACTTTCGGATACTGTAAGATAAAAATAAGCAAAAGAATTTCGTTTAAAACGATTAATTTATTAAGAAAATACTGTACTATAAAATAGTGAAAGTTTTTTGCCCCAATTTTTTACAACAATAAAGGATTGATTTTATTTAATTATAAACTCACTCCTGCGTATCAACTTCACATTTTCCATTTTGGAATAATATAATGACAGGATTTCTATAAGAATTAAATATCTAATCTACCGTTTCGGTGTTATCTATAATTATTTCTGCAACTTTCTTTCCGTCGTTTATTTACTCTGACTAATAAATAGTTGCAAGGTCTTCATTCGACCTCATTTTTTATTTCCACTAGCGCTGAAGGAAAAAGCCGCAACGCATCCAAAATACCGTAATTAAAACTTTTCCTCCGCTAATTACAGCCGTCATTAATGACCGCTAAAACATATAATTAAACCGTATAACACGAAATTTATTAATTTTGCTACCTGAAAATCTGCTCTGCCCAGGAAGGCGAGAGAAACTGAAAATTAAGTCGATGGCCATAACTCATCCTTTCATTTCAATGAAAAAACGGAGGAAGTCGAAATGGTCTTCTATTATTTATATGAATGCAAGCTGAATGAACTAATGTCGGCCGATCAATCAAAATTTTCGCGCAATTTACCGCAAGTCGCAGTGAAATTATTTTCAAAGTGGGTCGGCACTGTGAGCACACACGAAAACATGTTATATCCTTAATTAAGGTTTTTTGGCAGTTTGCTCGAATAATTTTACGATTTAATTTGCAATCTAGGAAGCGCGGCTTAAATAAGTAGAACAATGAATTAATAAAAGTATCGGATGGGTCATAATTACTTCGTTTAAAAGCGGCACAGAACAAGAAACGAATTCTGTTAGCGAATACATTTTCATACATTTCTCTACCAGATGAAATGAATGAGCAACAACGCACAATTGAAAGGATTTCTGAAATAATGACTTGACAGGCTAATATGTACTACATATTCGAAGTGTACATTCTGATTTAAACTATTACGGCCTACATATGGAGGAATAAATTGTGATTCGCCTAGATCAATCAAGTAAATGACTTGATTTACTTCTCCATTTTTGTTCATATACAAATAATTTCGACTTATCAAGAGATCTTCATTACATGTTTTATAAAGAAAGCATTCATTAAATGGAAACTGCTAGCAATTATGATTCAAAAACTTTCACTGCTGTTGTCCTATGCCGTGAAGTAAATTACGAAAACCTATTATTTTGGTATTTTATATCTTAAGAGTGTAATCCTTCTTCTCGTTTTCATCAGAAGCTCTACAAATCAGAGTGTATATTCCTAAATAAAATTTAGCAAAATTTAATATCTCCTAAATAACGAGCGTCTAAATAAAAACCTGGTCAAGTAGGTTATGATCGAGAATTTATCCATTGCATTTACATAATAGAATTACTAAATGTAGCCTACTTGACCAGTTTTTTTTTATTTAGAAACGAGTTATATGTTTCCATTTACAAATTTATTGCATATTAGATATTTAATAATATTTTCAATATTTTTTGACAATATTCAATAAATTTAACAAAAAACTATTCTATATGCAACTATGGCCCGTATTCTCATCCTATGATTAATTTAATAACGTGTTTATTTCCCATGGCAATACTCATCTGTCACTCTCTTACACATTAAATTCAATAAAGCTGCATCGTTTATTTTAATCTATTGCTTATGGCAGATTTCTTCACCATGTTTAACCTAAGGTTAATTTATCTAACAGTTGGAATATGACGTACAGTTGGCCGTCCACATACTACGTGTCACATTCTAACTGATAGATAGATTTAACCTCAAGATAAGGCGATGAAGAAATCGGACATTAGTCTTATTTATTTAACAAAAGTACGACTTTAATCATAGTACCTACACACTTCTTGTACACAGGCTGTCCCAACAGTGTGTTCTCGATAACTACTGAAGATACAAAAAAATTTTCAACATAATTTCTTTTTTAATTTTAAAGGTCTACTACGTTTATATTCACCTATACAGAGTGAATCGAAACAGTAGTACCGGACACAACTTTTTTATTTCAAATGGCATGCCCTATACAGGGTGGTTGAAATTCGAGGGCCAGCATGGGGATCTCGCTTATTATAAGAGATGGAGAATCGGTTAAATAGAGGCAAAGTTGCCAAATTTCATAGTGATTAATAATCTGTTAAGAAATTTGAAAGATCTCCTACGGTTTCTTCACAATCGGAGAAAAACGAAAAATTGCGATTTTCGAAAATCGGACATAACTTCTTTATTTATGATTTTTTTCAAAATCTGTGAAAACATTCCTAAAGCAACTTTGTACGCTTGATTGAATGCCGAACGTACTTTATTTCTAGAGCGATTCGTTTTTGTTTTTCCTGAGCCAACTTCATTTTTTCTTATGGGCGCGATTTTTGTTGTTTAGACAGGTAGGTAGCACATTTCTTTCTGAATTCATTAGTATGCCACAGTTGCTATTTTGATTAAATTTTCATTGAGAAATTTTGAAAAAACTGAAATTAAATTATGTGCACACGTTAAGTTAACTTACAATTAGTTACACACATTAAGTTAACTTAGATTCAATTATATGCTGCGTAGCGAACCTTCGTTTAACTGGTCCGTCATTAAATAGAGAATGGCGTATCCAACTGAAGAAAAACGTGATATATTGCGTATGTTTTATTGTCATAACGAAATTCCATCACAAGTGCTCAGCGGTATTTAGAAACTCATCCGGAATGAATCCAACCAAGTATTAAATATTTTTCCAAGTTGGATAACAATTTGATTCAAAAGAGTACAACATATACCAAGTATTGCGGAAAATGGAAATGTCTTCGAACAAATACTTTGATTTTCTTTCTGTATTCTATTTCTGTACAGTCTCCTCGAGTTTCAAATGTACCATTTTGAATGAAATTGTTATCCAACTTAGAAAAATATCTAATATGCACCTGGTCGAATTATCTTCGGATATGTTTCTAAATACCACTGAGCACTTAGAGTGGAATTTTTGTGGCAAATAGAAAACGCGCAACATTTGCCGTTTTTCCTCATTTGAATACACGATACTGTATTTATTGACAGACCAATGAAACAAAGGTATCCATATCCTTGCCTACGCAGCATACAATTGAACCTAAGCTAAGTTAATGTGTGCACATGAATCTAATTTCAGTTTTTTCAAAATTTCTCAATGAAAATTACAACAAAATAGCAAGTGTGGCATACCAATGAATTCAGAAGGAAATGTGCTATCTATCTGTCTAAACAACAAAAATCGCGCCCATAAGAAAAAATTAAGTAGGGTCAGGAAAAACAAAAACGAATCGCTCTAGAAATAAAGTACGTTCGGTATTCAATCAAGCGTAAAAAGTTGCTTTAGGAATGTTTTTACAGATTTTGGAGAAAATCATAAATAAAGAAGTTATATTCGATTTTCGAAAATCGCAATTTTCAGTTTTTCTCCGATTGTGAAGAAAACGTTTGAGATATTTCAAATATCTTAACAGATTATTAATCACCATGAAATTTGGCAACTTTGCCTCCATTTAACCGATTCTCTATCTCTTATAATAAGCGAGATCCCCATGCTGGCCCTCGAATTTCACTCACCCTGTATATGAAACCAAAATTGGATTGCCCATGAAATTCTACACATTGTCTGTATACTATTGCCTATACCTAAACCTAACCGTTCTTGAGATATTTAACATTTTGTCTAAGAACTGCAATTTGCAGCCACTATTTGATTTATTTTTAACTCTAAGAAAACGATTTTTGGTACAGATGTAGTTAATGCATAAGCTTATTATAAGCCATTCTTAAATGTACTTTTATGGCTACAGGGTTGTCATGATAATAAACAAAATATCAGAAATTTCTAAAAACTCAATTTTCTTAAATAGCGTGCCCTATATTTTTCTATCCTAAATTCTTCGTTTAATAAAATACTTTCATTTTTGTTAAGTATGTCTTATACCTATGTAGGAATTTAATATAATTATTTTAATGATTTTCAGAATACAGTCGGCGAGATTTAAAAAAAAGTTTGCGTGGTCTTTTATGGAATTTGTTATGTTATGTATGTTATGTCAAATAAAAATATAGATATAACTTCATCTTTCCACAAATTGGGGGCCTGCCCGAGATACGGAGCTTAGTGGACGCAGTGGAAAGTGTTCAAAGACGAAGACAGGATCAGAAGCTAAGTTGACGTAGTGCAAAAAGTGTAAAAACGACGAAGACGCGGTCAGACGGACCATTGAAATAAAGTACAACGACGAAGACGCAATGAGACGACATTTTCAATACAACTATAGCTGATCAAGCAGATGTGGAAACGATGAAAGTAAAAGAATTAAGACGACGGTTAGAGATGCTAGGCTTGTCTGTTACGGGTAGTACTTCAACGGAGGCTTCAGAAAGCACAAACTACAACAGCAGGTACCAATAATAAGGATAGATGTAGTGAAAAGAACGATGTCGGTGGTAATCAGAATGACGGCAATGAAAATGAAAACAATGATGACGTAAAAGAAGATAGTGTTAAGAAAGACGAAATTAACGACGACGACGACGACGACAACGACGACGACGAAGAAGACGAAAGTGATGACGAAGAGAAGGCTGAAATCAGCAAACCTAAAGGAAGAAAAGCAGACAAAAATGTCTGTAAAATTAAACCAGTAAAAGTTTTCAAGAAATCTAAGCGTATTATACAACCTGTTTTGAATTTCAAAGACGTTGAGGATGCGTTAGAAACGTTTAGTGGTGACGGTTATGAAAACGTTTTGAAGTGGATTGTGAATGTGGAGGAAGTTGCAGAATTGTGCGAATGGTCCGATGTGCAGAAAGTTATGTATGGCAGAAGGCTTCTACGCGGTTCGGCTAAGCTTTTTGTTAATTTTGAATGCTCAGCTAAAACTTGGGGTAAGATGAAGAAAGCGTTGGTAAAAGAATTTGGAAAGACGATTAGCAGTAAAGAAGTCCATCGACGATTGGCCACTACAAAGAAAAAGAGTGACGAGACGTACCAAGTATATCGAATGTTCGAAATTGCAAGTCACGCCGACATGGAACTAGAAGCCAAAATCCTGTACATCATTGAAGGGATACAAGATGACGGAACAAACAAAGTTATTCTGTACGGTGCAAAATCTATCAAGGACCTGAGGAAGAGACTGCAACAGTATGAAAAAATGAAACGCAATTTTCACAATAATGTCAAGTCATCAAAATTTCAGACGAGTGATGTCAAACCAAGATGTAATGAACAAAGACAATTAAGCGCAACGAAGAGATGTTATAATTGCGGAGACAAAAATCATTTGAGCACAAATTGTCCTAACAAGGCTAAGGGTTTAAATGTTTTAAATGTGAGGGCTATGGTCATGTAGCTGCAAATTGTCCCAAAGTTAAAAGAGAGATAAATGATATCGGGACATCATGAGCAGGATGGCCGAATGTAGGAATTTAATATATTTTAATGATTTTCAGAATACAGTCGGCGTGATTTTAAAAAAAGTGTGCGTGGTCTATTATGGAATTTGTTATGTTATGTATGTTACGTCAAATAAAAATATTCATAGAAATAACTTCATCTTTCCACACCTATCTGCGATATTTTCTGAGATTTTTAGATTTATTTGAATTATTTCTTTTAAAACGAGTTACTGGGTGGTATGCATAAAACGAAGTAGATGCTAATACTTCTCAAATTAGTATATTCTTCGAAGTATCTTCTATTACATAAAGTACCTACTGCAGCTCTGAAGCATATACTACGAAAGCAAAGTTTATACTACAGCACGTAGTAAATACTACGCTGCAGTAGTATTTACTATTAAAATGAATCTGAGGCTTTGAAGTAGATACTACAGTAGGTGCTTCTACAGCGAAGTAAAAACTTCTATGTGCTCTTGTGCTCTAGTATCTACTAGATCGCATAGTAAATACTACGTTACTGTAGTAGGTACTTCACTTTCGAAGTAGGTGCTTGAAGTATTAGCATGTACTTCGTTTTATGCATACCACCCAATGTCTAAGGTGGCCGTGGAAAACGGTAAACAAATGAAGCTCTTGACTTTAATAATTAATTTTCAAGTGACAATAATGTACGAGCATTAGTTAGTTCAAGTTTCAAGTACATGACTCCTTTAAACAATTATACATTTTTTTATTTACATCATACATACCCCAACCTCTCTATGAACTTGTCAGGGATGCGTTAAGCTGGCTATTTTAATATTGCCCGCTGCGGCTGCGACCGTCCTACTAGGTGTTTCCCTTCGGCATTCATCTTACAAACTGGGAAAACACAGAAAACCTAGTTCGAAGGGGCCGAAATGAATCCTGAACATAATCCGATACACAAGTGTTACTTCTCTCACATAGGACCCATATGTACCAGGAGGGGATTCGAACACACACCTATAGTTAGTTGCCTGACCAAGCGTCAAGTCCGTTGCCAGCGGATCCAACCAACTTGATAAAGAAATGATTCAATGAATCTAAAAATGCATGTCTTAACAAGTTCACAATTAATTGTTCCCAACAGTCTAACACTTTGAAAAGTAATAATTAATGTCAACCGGTTCATTGTTTGCCGGTTTGCCACAGCCACCTTAGACAAGTGTTCGTTTTAAAAGAAATAATTCAAATAGATCTGAAAGTCTCAAAAAATGTCGCAGATAGGTATAAGACATACTTAACAAAAATGAAAGTAGTTTATTAAACGAAGAATTTAAGATAGAAAAATAAAGGACATGCTATTTTGAAATTTCTGTAATTTTGTTTATTACCATGACCACCCTGTAGCGATAAAAGTGCATTTAATAATGGCTTATAACAAACTTATGTATCAACTACATCTGTACCAAAAATCTTTTTCTTAGAGTTAAAAATAAATAAACTATGAATAAATGAAATAGTGACTGTAAATGGCAATTTTTAGACAAAATGTTAAATATCTCAAGAACGGTTAGGTTTAGGTAGACGCAATGGTATACAGAAAATGTGTAGAATTTTATGGGCAATCCAAATTGGGTTTCATATATAGATCATGTCATTTGAAATAAAAAAGTTGTGTCCGGCATCACTGTTTTGATTCATTCTGTATAAACGAAAATAATTTTGTGTTGTGGACCTCTTAAATTAAAAATAAAATTGTGTTGAAATTTTTTTTGTATCTTCAGTAGTTATCGAGATATGGCCCGAGAACACACTGTTGGGACATCCTGTATATGTGTGTCATAAGAAAACTCTTTGATGATATTTAGATCAACAAAATGCAAAGAAAAATTAAAATTAAATTTACAAAGACGAAATAGTAACGTAAAAAATAGCTTCAAATTAGAATTTATTCGGAATGGACACATATAACATTACACTATCTAGAAGTGATACTTGGGTACTCTTTTGGGTACTTTTTTGATATACATAATATTAAAGCCATTCCAACAAAAAAAAAAAAACAAATACTGTTAAATGTTTACAAATATTATACGCTCGATATAATTCAAGACACCGCCTTTTAATTTTTCTTATATTTTCATAAATATTAGAATATTGAGAATGTCTTGTAACATTTTTTTTTCTTTCACCCACTTATCCCAAAAGCTCAGAGCTTGTTGGGGAGGGGTGACAAATATTGACAGTAAAATTACTTAATAGTAAGCAAATTTAGTTTTTTAATTAAACCATATTTCCTTTTTCGCTGAGCCAAAGGTCGATTCCTTGAAAAGTTTCATGAGATAGAATATACCTCAAAGGATACCTTCGCTGGTAAATTCGTCTAGCTTCACGTGAATTTTGACGAACTTCACCGTAACAGAAATGTACATCGGCGAATTCCGTTAAAGTAAATGTAACCATTACGAAACTAAACTTGCTTACTAATAAGTAATTTCACTGTCAACTTTTGTCACAACAGGAAAACGTTTGTTTTACCAAATTCTGATTTTAATAGATTCATTCAAATTCTAAATTTCAAAATCCCATATTTGAGAACTGGATCTGGGTTTATTAGAATTTTTTTCTTGTTTTGGTCTCTACTATCACCTGTCAACGTGTGCAGGGTTTTTTTTATTAAACCCTGTATAATTAATTATATTTTTATTCCCTTATGTTCTTTTCTTCCTAATTGATTAATTTCAAATATTTTAACGTATTGTCACATTTATGATTTGAATTGATTTATTTATTATTTTTGATCTGAAATTGTTAAACATTTGTTTGTATTTTTCTAAACATGTGAACATCTATTTTTAAATGCGTGGTAAGTTATGTCAAGTATCCTACTGGATGCGGCATATGTAAATAAAAAATTCACTTAAGAAATTAATTTAAAAATTGTAATTATTTTAATTTTCTTGGAGGAAAAGCTAATACAGTACGAAAAAACATTTAATCTTAAATGACATGACATAAAAATATACTGGGTGCTCTGTTTAAAAAGAGTGACTTTTGAACATTTGAATTTAGTCCGAAGCAGTGTTGCTTTTCAACTCCTCTGTAAATAATTAAATGTAAAATTGAAGATAATCTTAAAACCCCTTACTATAGGCAAAAATTTGATATCGTGGGTTTGTTTCATCAAAATGACAACATCATAAACAAATATCTAGAAAACAAGTAATTTTTTGCTGCGTAAAACTGCTTTAAAATTTTGAGAGAAATTCAAAAATGCATAAAAAATGGGTGTTCCATTTAAAACTGACAGCAACTTACTTCCGGTATAACCGAAAGCCCCTGGAAGTTAGAAATATTTTATTTAAATAAATTATTATTGATAAATAATCTATAAACGCAAAATATGAATTTGAATTCCAATGGGAAGTTTGTAAACTCTTAATGAAGGATTGTCTGAATCACCCCGTCACATTATGATTTACATAGAACATTTACCATTCTCTTTTCATCATCCCAGAAACGTTGTTTAACATATTGTATTTAGTTTGTTTATTTGGTTAAAAAAATTGAATCCTCATGCTTTAACCTAATTAATAATGAAATAAATAAATACCAAAAATTATTCATTTCAAATAAAAATACAAATGTTTTAAATGGGCAATGTATTCAGTTCTTTTTTCCTTAACACCTCAGTATTATGCAATGTTCTTTTTATTAGCGGTGATGAATTGACTCAGACACTATAACAATAATTTTAAGACAAGCACATAAAAGTTTTCTGTGTAAACGTACGCAGTATCAAATCAGCATGTACGAAAATAACGTCGAAGTTCGGATGCGGCGAATTGAACATTTATAATTGCGTCTCCGGGCGGTCATACAAGTCGGTTCGGAAAAAAAAATAAGACAATACAGCTTCCTTCAGAGAGCGAGTACGCCGGGTACGTCACTATTTCAAAAGTATGTACCTCCGCATTTTTCTTTTAAAATAGCTCTAGCACATCGTTTGTCCGAGGATAAATCTGGATCAGTTCGTCTTCACCACATGCATATCAAAATTAAACTAGAATAACAAAAATGTCAGTGAAACGCACCGACAATTGCTGAAATGTTTCGCGTCGCGTTCGCACTCATTTTAGTGATCAGTTTTTCGTCGTCGAACGCGGACGAAATTAGAGTAGGTAAGTCAATCGATTTTAATCTCATACTGAAATAATTTTGCATGAAAATTTCCACACCTAACACTTGACCATCAAAAAAATAGCATCATTCTACCCCCAAGTTGTATCGACATAATTAAAAGAGTCCTTTCTTTGAGCGGACTCATTTCTGTGCACTATTTTTAACCGGAGAGTCAAACGAAACTAATAAGACGCTATTATGTGTTATATCCTGTCGTGTCTGAAATTTCATTGCTCGAATCGCAAGTGAGATTTAAGGAATACTAGGTCGCCTTAAAATTAGAACTAATTGACATATATTCCATGCAGTCAAGATGCGAAATGAAACGCACAAATCATTTTGCATACTGACGTTGCATGTCGGAATTCTTGAAAGCCGCAAATCGCGCGTGGAGATTAAAATAGTCAAGTTGTCAATGGATTTTCCTGGAATGCTGAGGCAATACTAGATAATTCCTCTGTTACGTTCTGCAACCGTCGGTACGTAGCAGCAGCAAATGAGACAAACATGAATAAAATTGCAAGTCACAAGATCTTGAAAATTAATAAAGGTAAATCTTTCTGTATTGACGTAAGAATGGCTGAAAATGATTATAAAATAAGAAGTAAAATTGACTTCTTAAACAAACATATTCAGAAAAATCAGAACGATAACATAATGGCTAAGGCAGTATCATCTATTATACAAGGTGTTATCGAATTGAGTGGAATAATTTCTCAGGGTGATAGCTTGGATCAAGACGATCAAAGAATGCTATATAATATGGTGTCCTAAATGTATTCGTTTTCGAAAAAAAAGATTAAATTTCAAAAACTTATATCTAAGGCTGGGACTTTTTCCGGATTTGCTATTCGAATATTCGATTGAAAATTTATTCGAATATTCGAATAATTCGAATAAATCGAATAAATCGAATAATTCGAATAATTCGAATAAATCGAATAATTCCAATAAATCGAATAATTCGAATATTCGAATAATTCGAATATTCGAATAATTCGAATAAATCGAATAATTCCAATATTCGAATAATTCGAATAAATCAAATAATTCGAATTACTGAATACTTGAATACTATTCGAATACTTGAGTAATTCAAATAAATCAAATATTCGAATGCTTGAATAATTCATATAGGTATATAATTCGAATATTCGAATAATTCAAATATTTAAGTAAATAACGAATAACAAAATTGGAGTTATTCGAAATATTATTTATTACTGTATGAAGAATAATAAAAGTGTGGCATTAAAAATATTTTATTATAGCAGCTAATATAAAAAATTAAATTTGCTACTTCCTTAAAAAATTAAGACAAACAAACTAATACGTAAAAAATAAATTACAAATTTTGGGTCAAAAAACATATTTTTTTACATTTTCGGCTTTCAAACAAGATCGTTTAGCGGTAATAATATTACCAGCTTTTGAAAATGCTTTCGGATGGAGTAGATGTTGCTGGAATGCATAAATATTTTTTCGCTAGTTTTGATAAAATAGGATATTTCAGTTCATTTCTTCGCCACCAAGTTAACGGACACATATCTTTATTTATCAAACATTCCTGCGCATAAAGTTCTATCTCATTTTTGGGAATTATTTCATCACTTGGAAAAAGTATGTCTAAAGCTGTTTTCTTCGTGGGATGCATATCATTTGTCTGTTACGTCTTCGTCTTCATTTTCTTTTTCTAAGTGTAAATTTAAATTCTTTTTTATTTTAATATTTGCACCAAGAAATCTTTCTTTATCTTTAAATCTTGGGTCCAGAAACGTGCTAATATCAGTCAAATCAATTTCTTCACTTTTAGCAATAGATTCTGTTCCACAAAATTTCTTAAATCTAGATCTAAATTTGCAGTGTAAAAGATGTTTAATATCTTTAGATATGTCAGAATCTTCATGACTAATTTCTTTTAGAATAAAATTTTTCAATAAAGACTGTATAATTGGCATAACCAAGGAAATTGTTGGCTGTTTTTCAGACGATAGTAAAGTTGTTACTAGCTCGAAGTGTGCTAAAATGGGTAGAACAGATTCAATTTTGCTCCATTCTTTTTCTGATAGTGCAAGATGTCCTGCTTGAACTTTTGATGTTACAAGCCTATCAGATAAAATAGCCATTACAGCTTCACGTTGTTCTATTAGTCTTTTCAGCATGTAATATGTCGAATTCCATCGAGTTTTAACTGATTGAATCAATTTGTGACTTGGTAAATTCAGTTGGTTTTGCTTCAATTGCAAAGCCTTTGTAGCTTTATGTCCTACGATTCTGCTGCACTTACTAATAATTGTTTTAATATATGGGAGATCGAATACCTTGTTTAGAACTAGTTGTAATGAATGTGCAAAACAACATACGGAATCAAATGATAATTCTCTTGTTGCGGCCACAATATTATAAGCATTGTCATGAACAATCGCAACACATTTTTCTTCGATATTCCATTCTTTTAAAATATCGTAATTTATTCTGCAAATTATAACTGGTGTTGCGATTGGTCGAATAACTCAGTTGTCAAATTGCACGAAATATGTTACCAATCATTGTTAATATAATGGCAGCTTACCGTTATGTAAGACTCATTAGCACGTGAACTCCAACAATCGGTTGTTATAGCGACATATTTTGTAGTGCTTAATTTATCAATTAATTTCTGTTTTTCAAAATCATAGAGTGCGTTTATCCTGGAGGAAATTGTTTTTTTAGTAGGTGTTTGTAACCTGGAGCAAACTACGAAAGCCGTCATTTTCAATAAATGAAATTGGTAAAGTATCAGAGCAAATCATTTTTGTTATCAATTGTGTAATTATCTCCTGTTTTTGTTCTGCAGTTTTGATCGGACAAAAAACTTTATTAATTTTAGTCTGAGACGATAACATTGTCGTTTGAACTGGAATTTGTTGACTTGTTGAAGCCAAGGTAGTTTCCTCTTCTGATTGATTTTGATCTGTATTTATATTATGTGTACTGCAACAAGAAAATCAATTTTTGAATTGTACAATCATGCGATAACTACAGGGTGGGCCAACAATATATGGACGGAAGATAGCGACTAGTATTGTACATTTTTAAAATCTCTTTACACAATAGCTTATTTATTAGTTAATTCCCAATAGACGCGAAAACCAAAACTTATACTTTTTCAGAATGAAGTGACGTTTTAAGAGATCAAAAAGTATTTTGCATTTCTTTTACTTAACAAAAGTGAACGCTACTTTTTGAACTTACAAGTTTAAAACATTCCTGCGTCAGAACTTCAAGGGCTACATATAAAAACATACTATTAGAATCATTGACAAAAGTGTTTAAAACCAATAATTGAGAAATTGAAGAAAAGTGCTCAATTGCGTATCATCCTACAGGTATAAAGGTTTAAGATAAAGTCGAAGTAAAAAATAACTCTATCGACCTTAATATTGAAATAATGTACCTACCAAAATTCAAAACTCTCACGTGTATGGTATCAAATTGTCACAATTTTTTACGATTAATTGACTATATCTTAAGAATCATTAATTTCAGACCAATAAAATCCTTATTACAAACAAAAAAAACAATGAAAAATTTATCAAAATCATATGTCATTCGACTATTGCAGAAAATCCGTGGACACACTGTATACGGAAGATACTGGATGGTGCCTAAATAACTTTAAATTGTGCATCTAACTGGCATGTCAGTTATTGTAAAAAGAGATTTTGAAAATGTATAAAACCATTATCTCCCATATACTGTCCGCCCGCCCTGTACATTTAATTTTTTATTCAAATTTTCACTTCAATTTCAGTGTTTTTCTATTGCAAAAATAAGTATTACTGACAATTATTGTAGAGAAATAATTTCTGATCATAAAAATAAAAACCGACCTTTTATTTTAAAAGTTAAAACCTTAAATATTGTTAGGTACATACATTAAAAGAAAACGAATTCATTCTGTACATACTTACCAAGAACTAGACAAATTTGATGAATGCTTTTTTCTAAAATGAATCCACATGTTACTGGTGTTGCTTCTAAAAATTGCACTGTAAGGGCAAAATTTAAACTGCACTACTTTGTCACCTTCTTTCTTAAAGTATTTCCAAACATCGCTTCTGCACGACATTTTGCGAATAAAAGATAAAATTTTCATGTGCGAAATATTGTATCGCCTTGCAGCCGCCGACCAAAATAGACAGACTTCCATTATAAAAAAGGGTCTACAAAATTGGGTCAAAAAGTGCAGAGATACTTTTCTTTAAGTGGCGTAAACGATTCTACTAACTTTGTTTCTTGTCGGTAACTAGGAAAGTAGTTACAAAACAAATTATTAAAAATTATTAATTTGAAAATTCGAATAATTTGAATTATTCGAATAATTTTAAAAATTCGAATTATTCCAATAATTTGATAATTCGAATTATTCGAATAACTTGATAATTCGAATTATTAAGTTTGAATGTATTCGAATAGTGAGTGCACGTGTATTCGAATATTCGAATTATTCGAATATGATTCCCAGCCTTACTTATATCAAAATGCGACAAAAAAATGGAAATTCCTGCATCCAGAGTATTATTCCCATTGGGAAAAACTATTTACAATGTTTTTTATTAAATTTTTGCGTCAGTTTCGCGAAAATAAATTTGTTTGTTGCTTTAATTTCGAATAAACGAAGAAATGAACGTCTGACAATACCCCACCAAAATCCGCATATAGCCGAAAGTATTGTATGCCTTTATTTATTCCTTCATAATTCGAAAACGGTTATATTTAGGATACCATATTATACAACAATGTTTGATCGTCTTGATCCAAGCTACCACCCTATAAAATTCCTTCACGCAATTCGATAACACCCTGTATTATTAAAGAACAACTCTAGAAATTGGATAATAAATAATGTAACCGATGTTTGCTTCTAAGTTTAAGTTAGTAAAGATCATATTCGAAATTTTATCAAATTTAATGTTTTGTTGTTGCAAGTTGACTTTGTAACATTTATTCGAATAACAAACAATCTAAAGCCTTTCTAAAAATCGAATTAACTGCACAGATAAGCAACGTTGCCAAGTTTAACAAATTATTTTTGAATGTATGAAATGAAGAAAAAAATACTTGGAGCTTCATATCTTTTATGGGACAGCCTATATGTAAGTACGAATAAAAATTATAAATTATGCAAACGAGTAAATGTGATGTACAAATAAAATTATTCGTGATTCGTGAATTTTTTCTTCAAATAATTATCTAGATAAAATATTATTCGAATAATCCTCAACTTTAATTGATATCAGTTAAATAGTGAAATGTATAGGTGCTTAACTTTCATACGAATGTATGCATGTAAATGCGAATCAACATTTTAAATTATGCAAATGAATAAATTTGTCGATTAAATAAAATTATTCATCATTTGTCAGTGACGAATAACTTGTTATTCACAGTTAAATTATTTCGCGAATAAAAGTTGCGAATAAACTTTTTATTCAAATAATTATGTAGGTAAGAATTTATTCGAACAACTCAACACAACTCTGTTTTGTAGTGTTTGAACGTATGTCTAGTTTTTTTGCTAATATTATTATATTAGTATGACGACATTAAATACAGAATTAGTTCTGTATCAAGAAAAATTATGAAAATACCACTAATTATATTGGATATAGTAAAAGTTCAAGTATTAACAAATTATATAACAAAAACATTCTTTCTAATTTAATCAACACGACGCTCCCCCACTGTTACTAACCATGGATTTGAAACCTATATTTGCATAAATTAAATAAATATGTATAATGACTTTATTGTATTATCATTCTTGCTGAACATGTAGAATTAATACAGACAAGAAAATAGAACAACATAATCCATGCAGTATTCGGTATAAAAACTATTGTTTCGAAATAAATATTATTATTATTAGTTTTCCATTTAATCCATAAGTGAAATATATTTATAAACTATTGTGTACATGAAAATATACAGAAAAAATATGTAAAAAGCAGAAACAATATACAGAGTGTTCAAGAATTAGAGGACCCGGAGGTCGTAGCGCTGTTCCTTGCATGATTCTAAAAAGAAAATCTTAATACAAAAATGTATTTTATCTTACTTTTAGTTTACTTATTTATTTTATTAGTTTTAATTCGTTGAAGACATGTTAAAACAGCTTAAAATGAGGACAAACTGCAAGGATAACAAAAACTTTTACATAATTATAATTTGAACAAATTTTGGTCGGTTAAATGCACTTAAAACGCATTTTTCATTCCTCACACATTCAACTTTGATGACGTCGCATATAAACAGGAGGGCTCGTACAAAGTTTTTGTATTAAGATTTTCTTCTTAGAATCATACAAGGAACAGCGCTACGACTACTAAGTCCCCTAATTTCTGAACAGGGTGTATAACCTGTTAAATAATTTTTCATTTCAGCACATAAACATTAACGTTACCGTCAAAAATTAGCCGTGTTCTTTCGCACATTAAATTTGGATCTAAAGGCGTTTAATCGGACCAGTGGTGTTCTTTCGTTGAAGGTTATTCTGTTTAAACGGATCATGATCCGTAATCCCTTTGCCCCTCTGCATCATTCAATTTTAATAATCCGATTAACGAAACGTGATTTGTAAATTTGTATGGACATTCTAATTATTGGTTATGTGAATGTTCTTTGGAATTTATTTTGGATCTTGATTATTTGATCGTGATGGATGGATCATGATCTGAAGTTGTTAGCGAAAGAACACGGCTAATATTACATATGCGCAAGCTGCTGCCACATCGCACCGTGTGCATCTGACTTTTCTTCAGCCAATGAAATACTTACAAATTCAATGTCGATGTCGGCCATTACTGCATTCTTAAAAAAGATACACTATAGTCATAGTAACCTACATTAATAAAATATACGTTTAACAAATTTAATGCGTTGAAACTGTGTTTATATGAGAAAAATTGAAGCGTTGATTTCAAAAACAGCATATGTCCAAAATGGACAAAATCGAGATCTTGTGGGTTTTCTTGCAAGTCATATGTTGGTGTTATTTGTTCGTTTAAAAACCTCACATATACAGATCTACAGCGCCTGTAAGGGCCGGTTTCAACAATCTAGTTTACTATTTTAAACTCGATTACGAGTGCAGTTAATCTGGGTTAACCATTTGATGCGTTTCACCATATATTAAATCGCGTTTAATTTTGATTAATCGAGTTTAGCGTTGAACGTCCATTTTTCACAAGTTAAGTACTTAATCGCGATTAGTAACGTCAAGTTTTCATTGCGAAAATAGTAAAAATGGCTCAAGAGTTGTATGATCTGGTTTTTGATGATGATAGCGATGAAGAAGAATTTATTCTTAGACGTCGGCCAAGATGGATTCGTGAAAGAAACAATTATTTTGATGACTACGACGATGTGGATTTTCAAACTCGTTTCAGGCTTTCCAAACAATCTGCCCTTGTAGTTCTTGAACAAATTGAGGAGCAGTTGGAGTTTCCCTCTAACAGGTGGGTTCTTTTGCAAAACTGGTCCGCCACCGGTACCGGTTACTGTCTGCATCCGTTCATTGGCAAATACTTTTCTTGTATATTTTTTCAAATTTTCCCATGCTGCCTTCAAAGTTTCCAGACTTCGTGGCAACTACTGCTTATGGCGTTGACGCTGCGGGCAATTTCTTCCCATTCCTCCGCTTTTTGTAGCTGTGTGACAGTATCTGTCCGTTTATTTTCAATCACATTAAAGTGATCTGCAACTAAATCTATTAAAAAAATTTTCTTTCCTGCCGTCATATTAGGACTTCTTTTCCTTTTTCTCTTGCAACAGATGTACTTGCCAAGATTACAAAATTATCTATACTGATAGCTATTTTCAAAACGACAACAGGTATACTGTACACATTTCGATTGTTTTCGTGCGATTTCGACAAGATCGTGAAACTAAAACTTGCTTAACTAATCTCGATTAGCGTCACCAGTGATATCACTGGTGAAACACGAGCGCATTAAACTCGTTTAAAATGTAAGATTAAGTTTTAATCGCATTTTCTTAATCCCGTATTAGAAAAAATTTAACCTAGTTTGGTGACATCGGCCCTAAGTCTGTAAACTGTAAGTTTAACGGTTACTAAGATAAATAGTTTTTATCGATTTTCTCAAAACTTCATTTTTGGACTTATGTTGTTTTCGAAATCAGCACCTCAATTGTTTGAAATTACATTCTCTACGACCCCTTTCATTTTTCGTCGCGACTTTTGAAACACTCTGTATTATAAAGATATGTATAGTAGGTACATCCAGGGTTAGTTAAAAGTATGGAAACGGTCATTTATTGCCGTTATTATTCATTTTAGGAAATTATGTTCTGTATGCAAGTTTTTTAGGAAATTCTTATCTACAATTGAGAATACTTGAATTTTTTTTTCTTCAATTGTTTTTGAGTTATGCCTATCTGCGTAATTTTTTTAAATAGATACTTGTTAATTTTACTCTACCGTTCGGTAGAGTATTTTTTTCTCTTCACAATAGCATACTTGTTTTTTTTTTTTTAGAATTGAGTTTTTGAAAAAAAAAACAATATTTCCCGTCGTGCATGCTTATTAGCGCCAGGTCAGGTACATCTAAGTAAGCGATAAACAAACTCGAGCGAGTAACTTTATCAATGGTTATTGTTTACGTCAAATTCAATTGTGCAATTGACTGCTGTTAATATTAGCAATGGCGAGTTTAAATGAACGTCAAAAAATTGAAATAATTACGATGCTGGGTTATGGAGATAGACGTAGAAGTTTACAAGACGTTTGTAATTTATGTAATACGCATCCTGACAATTTGAACATTTAATTTGATTTACTTAGTTATTTATTAGTTTTCTTTGTTGCTTTTGTTTTTAATGATAAGATTGTGACCGATAACTTCAATTTTGTCTAGATTTACCTAACTAAAATAACTGTTTGAATCAGAGTTTTCAATTTCACAAAAAAGGCAAATGTTCTTTTTCCAGAAAACCCTCAATTCTAAAAAAAAAAACAAGAATACTATTGTAAAGAGAAAAAAATACTCTACCAAACGGTAGAGTAAAATTAACAAGTTTCCATTTAAAAAAATTACGCAGATAGGCATAATTCAAAAACAATTGAAGAAAAAAAATTCAAGTATTCTCAATTGTAGATAAGAATTTCCTTAAAAATTTTCATAAAGAACATAATTTTCTAAAATGAATAATAACGGCAATAAATGACCGTTTCCATACTTTTAATTAACCCTGTATAAACTAAAATTGTCCTCAGCGAAAATCCGTATGTTAATTTTATGCAACAAGGAAACTGAAAGAAATAGGTATAGGGAATGCTAATGTCAATCGATGTAGAATTTGATTCTGTATCTCATGATGTAAAAATATACAGGCTGTTCCATTTACGAAAATTGAGTTTTGGGAAGTTAAACATAATGACTTTCGACACCATATTATGACCACCCTATGAATTTTTCAGGGATAATTAGGATATGATTTGAAAATTTGAACATTACACATTTAAACGACATGTCACTTCAATCTTTAAATTTGAAATTGGCGTAAATAGATTGTTTTAAATGAAAGGTCACCAAAACAATTTTTTAAATAAATTTGAAGATATCTCAAAATCGGTTACATTTAGGTATAGGAAAACCTTAACATTTTTTATTTAAAATAATGTGTAGAATCGGAATTTGTAATAAAAAGTATAGCATTCCATTTAAAATAAGAAAGTTAATGGCGACTTCCGGTATAACCGGAAGTGATATGAGAGTGAAAATATTTTAATCTGAAAGATCGCTTTCCCTTAGGGCAGTGTACTAATTTTCAGAGTATTTGTATATTCCCTTCCCCGAAAACTTTTAATAGGCCACTCTATTTGGGAGACCCTGTATATTATATTTTAAGATAAATACAAACCTAAAAGTATATAATAAAATTAGGCTAAAAATGTATGTTACTTATCATATTAGCCTAACAGCAATATTTGGACTTAACCTAGTCTGGCTCTGAGGTACAGATATACAGTCACGAGCACAGGAAAACGGGACCTGTCTTAAACCTAAAATGCCCAAAATCTAGTTGTGTGGTCGTACTTTTCAATTGCAGGAAATGTAATCATCGTTGAGTTGTCATTATTATGTTATTATATCATTATAACGTAAGCTGTAAGATGTATACTGTATAGAAATGTCGTTTAGAGTTAGATCCTATAAAAAAAGTGTTCCGTCTCTGTGCTCGTGACTCTACAATTGGGCTTAAATGGTATTAATGACAGACTGCAATAGGGTGAGATCGGTACACGGTCGCATATCCCCACAGCTGGTTGTCCCACTCGTTGTCTTTACTACGTTTACTTCAACACGTTCCCTCCTTTGTTTTACTAATAATACGAACTGCTATGTCACACAAATCAGTTTACACACGATATATCTACAATGTTTGCAAACGTATCGAGTCAAATCTTTGAAATATAAAATAACATACTACTGGCAGGCAATAACAATAAAAAAATTTCAAGAACCTAAAAGACTATTGAGCAAAATGCATTAAAACTCCTACTCCTTTAATTAGTACAAGAAAATAATATTTTCTATTTAATATTAAATGAAATTAACAAATTGAACGTGAATTAAAAATATTTAACTTAATATTGAATAAACGAGAAACTTGCTGAAAACGAATTACTTTTACTTTTTCACTGAATTTCGAGTCGTAGTTTTTTGTTCATACTTCTTTCAATTTGACTTTCATATTTTACATTTTCAGTAAAACACATTAAATTTGCATGTGTAAAATAATACACTCAACAGGCGTAAAATTTTCAGGAGAATCTGCATGTGTTTCAATCTAAAAATATTTAAAACAACTCAGAACGCGAATCAACGATAAGAACAATCTCACGCTTTGAAGGATACAGATGCCAATTTACTCATTTAAAAATATCACTCAAACCAAGGTCTAACATAAGCAATGAATGGCAACATCAATGTGCAGGAAATTCTGAGTGTCTGAAATTATATTAAAAAATCAGTTTAAATTCCTGTGAAAAAAAAATGAAGATCAGCACTAAATTAACTGCTGTTGCTTCTGTTTTTAAACGACTTGCCAGTAGTTAAGCACCGGAATCGATGTAGCAGCAGCACTCAACAAATTATAAATAGAACGACAAGCAACCGACGCCTAGAACGTTTTTTTAAAACAAATATTCTTTCTGATTTGCCAAATATTTTTATGTAATTTTAAATTTTCAGTGCACTGATAATTTCAGGTTTGTTGCCAGACGGTCCCTATGATGAAGAGACTGAATTTGCTTTTTATTACTGCACCGCGACTGAATTACTTTTTCCATCGAAGGCATACATTTTTGCAGAAGACGGTTTGGAATCTCTATCAGCAATTTGCAATCTAACCGCAGATGGAATCGCCGGTGTTTTTGATTCCACGACTAAAGCAAATTCTGATATCGTCGAGTCAGTTTGCGACATCATGGATATACCTCATATAATAATGAGGTGGACCGATGAAGATCTGAGTGACACGTCTATGATAAATCTCTACCCTCATCCATCGGCTTTGGGCCAAGTTTACTTAGATCTGGTCATGGCATTCGGTTGGAAACGTTTCGTGGTGTTGTATGAAGATTACGAGGGACTTTCCAGGATTAGCAACTTAATAAAGCTCAATAGCGAAAGGGGTCAGTACAGCGTCACCGTTCAAAAATTATACACCACTGAAAAAGGGGGCTATCGGTAATAATTTTAACCAAAATTCAGCAGATTTTTCCAAAAAAAAATTTTTTTAGGAAAGTTTTTAAAGACATTTGGATATCTGGACAAACTCATTTTGTATTGGATTGCAATATAGAAAATTTAGAGATAATTTTCAAGCATGCCCAGCAAGTTGGTTTGATGACTAACATACATAAGTACATAGTAACTAATTTGGACATGCACACAATCGATCTTGACCCATTCAAATACAGCGAGACCAATATTACAGGTGTAAGTTTTCTTTGCTGTAACATTTCTCTGAACTTGTTTCGTGTGCTTATTTCAGATAAGGATGATTAACCCGAGGGATCCAAGAATCGAGGACTTTTGGATTAAAATTTACCAAGATAGAAACGATACTTCATCGGATAATCTTCGGCTTAAGACTGCTTTAATGGCAGATGCTGTGACTTTGTATTCCAGCGTTATAAAAAAATTTTCCCACATAAGAGAAGAAAGTTTGCCTTGTGACGAAATTGGTTCTTGGGGACATGGATCAACTGTAATAAACGAAATGAGGATGGTGAATGCATCATCTTCGTCCCACAAAACCACAACTAAAGTATACTTTAATTTCAGGCCTCTGTAGAAGGATTAACTGGACTAGTAAGTTTCAATGGCGCAGGAGTAAGAACCGATATTTCCCTAGAAATTATAGAACTTACAGAACAAGGAGTCGTTAAAGTGGGCAACTGGAATATAAAGAAGGGAATAGCATTTATAAGAACCGTTGCAGACGAACCGACACCAGGTCCAAATACCTTGTATAACGCTACGCTAACCGTAATAATTGCGTTGGTACTTACAACATATCTATAGTATATAGACATTTGCATTGTTAACTTTTCAGACGGATCCCTACGCAATGATGAAGATTACCAAGGAAAGTTTAAAAGGAAATGATAGGTATGAAGGTTTTGGGATAGACTTGATCGACGAACTTTCGAAACTTACTGGTTTCTCCTATAATTTCATCGTGAGGGAGGACAAGTCAAACGGAGTCAAAGACAAAATTACCGGAGAATGGTCGGGCATGATTGGGGATGTTAGAAATGACGTAAGCTTTTAATCTGTCTAATTACCCCCTCTCTAACTAACGAGTAAATCTTTACAGAAAGCGCAGTTAGCAATCACTGACCTCACAATTACAGCAGCAAGAGAACAAGCTGTAGATTTTACAGTCCCGTTCATGAATTTAGGTTGGTAATAAAACAAAATAAACGATAAGCTAAAGTTATTTGATTTTCAGGTATAAGCATTCTGTATAAGAAACCGGAAAAATCTCCGCCAAATTTCTTTTCTTTCGCACAGCCTTTCGCTTTGGAAGTTTGGCTCTGCTTGGGAGGTGCTTACTTTCTTGTTTCCGTGTCTTTGTTCATCATGGGGAGGCTTTGCCCAAGTGAATGGACCAATCCTTACCCCTGCATTGAGGAACCGGAGTTTTTACTTAACCAGTTTAGTCTTAGAAACTCTTTTTGGTTTACCATTGGAAGTCTTATGCAACAAGGTTCCGAAATAGCTCCCATGTATGTAACAAGTAAATAGAAATGAAGAATTTTTCTTTTATACAGAGTGACTACATTTTTATAATGCCTGAATAATTAATTAATCATTTCCTGAATCAGATTTCATTAACACTTCCACTATACATGTAACTGGTAAACAGTTTGAAGAAACCGATATGCACTAGGAGAATAGAACCCATGCTTGTACTTGCCCAATCAAGTGTCAAGTTCGTCACCAGCGAAATAGTAGAAGGGATTATTATTAATTTTTTTGTTTAGAAACCACAAATAATGTCCACGATGAGTTTTTCTATAAAGGCTGTGTCATGACTAATTATTGTGGCTGTCCCTGTACATGTTATGTACGTTTAAATGCATGTAATTATTGACTAGTTCAACCAATTTATGGGTCGATTCTGCTTTGTCAAATTTGAACAGATTCAGAATCAAAGTTGTTTAACTCCAAGCACTGCTTAATGTTAGCGACAGTGAATCATTCACCTGTATATATGAAAAATTGAAAAACAATGGACAATTAAATGTCAGATAATTCTGAAAATTTATTAATTTTTTTAAGTTAATATTTATTTTCCAGCGCATACTCCACAAGAATGGTAGCTGGTGCTTGGTGGTTTTTCACTTTAATCATGGTTTCATCATATACAGCCAATCTAGCTGCCTTTTTAGCTACCGAGGATCCCGATATTCCGTTTAACAACGTCAAAGAACTAGTAGACAGAGGTGAAAAATCGGGAATCACCTACGGTGCGAAAAAAAACGGCGCAACCGCCGACTTTTTCAAGGTAAAATAGAATTGTTTGTTCTGAATTAACAAACTGAACAAGCTTCCTTAGAATTCGGATTCGGCACTTTTCAATAAAGTCTATCGGTACATGGAGGCAAACGACGAAACAGTGATGGTCCCTGAAAATAAAGATGGAGTCAAGAAAGCCGAACAAGAAAATTACGCCTTTTTCATGGAATCCATATCGATTGAGTATGAAATTCAGAGACATTGCTCTTTAACTCAGCGCGGAGGTTTACTGGACGAAAAAGGATACGGTATTGCTATGAAAAAAGGTATTTTCTCAATTTGGCAGTAACTGTTTTTAACTTGCTTTACTTCTAGGATCACCATATCGAAACGAATTAAATACCGCCCTGCTAAAATTGCAATCATCCGGCAAACTCCAAGATCTGAAAAGAAAGTGGTGGGAAGAGAAACGAGGTGGAGGACAATGCGTGGTAATTATTGGACTTTGTTCTTATGCAGCATTTACCATCGTCCATACTTTTTTTTAGGGAGAAGCGGAAAGCCAGGAAGCTAAACCTCTTAGTCTCAAAAACGTTGGTGGTGTCTTCTGGGTAACAGTCATCGGAATTGTAGTGGCAATCTTTTTGGTTTTCTTCGAAATGATACTACACATCATGAAATCGTCCATAAAATACAAGACATCCTTTACAGACGAGCTCAAACAAGAACTAAAATTCTACTTCAAATTTAGAGGCCTGGTAAAAGCTGTAAATGTCCGAAGGAGCAGTTCTGAATCCCCTCAGGAAATTGATGAAGATAAATTTCCACAGGCGATACCAGACATAGCACAAACTTAAACGTCCTGAATATTTATATTATCTGTTACCACAAATTAATTAACCAAAACAGTCTCTGTTAAGCTCAACCATTTAATCCGCTGTATTAAATATATACATACTTGCTGCTTTTAATACGAGTAGTAAATCAAATTATGCCTTCAATACTTTTTGATTTCTAAAAGATATTATGTTGCACTCTCTAACACTTGACAATCTGTATACTTGTTTTTAATGTATAAATAAAGTCTTTCAATGTTAGCTGTAGATTTGTGTTAGTTTCTGCGTAAACTGTACGTTATGCACAAGTTATCTAACAATGTATCTCAACCACATTAATTAATTACTTAATTAATTAGTTGCAGTCTTAAGGAATGAAACTGGAAATTGTTAACTGTATAGAAAATAGAAACACGTCATTCTTGTTTGTATTTTAGCTAATTTGAAAAGCATATATTTCAACTGGTGTGTTTTCAAGCGCTAGAAACTAGGAGCACTTTTTATATAAACGGCTGCCAATAAGTAAACAATCTAGTACATAAAAGAAACATTTAATTGTCGCTCTTTTAAGATTATGCATAACTCATGGATTGCACAGTAAAAGCTACAAATTGTAATTAATTTTTTCTAATTTTTCATGCGAGTTTTCCGTTGTTGGTAACAAAATAACAAGGATTGAGATAAAAAAAATAACAAATAATAACTGAGCATTCTTAGTTTTTATAAAAGTTAATATCAACGCGAATGTGTTTCATCATTTTAAGTATAGTCGCGAGCAAAATAAATTGTCGAAGTGTCATTTTGCGATACAGTGACAAGCGTTCTATTGTGAATGGTCGTCAATGCCACAAAATTTGTACAGTGACATGTGTCGTAGGTATGTGTCCTTTGTCAAATTGATTAGAACCTAACAGAAACAAGAAAATATTTTTAATTTAATTAATGACTATATAATTAGACTACATGTCTGTACCTTAGAGGTAAAGAATCGTATCTCCAGTTTTTGGTTAAATGCGTTTACATATTTCTTATCCGGTAGAACATGTTACTGCTAGTTGTAATGTAAAACATGTTAGTTAAATTAGGTACTTAATAAAATAATCCAGAAGTTACATTGCTATTTTATTTCATTATTGTAAAAAAATACTGCATTTTAAAACTTTTAACTTCGTTTTCTCTAAATCTATGAAAATGGAGATACGATTCTTTACCTCTGAGGTACAGATGTATAGATACATATTATTTTTTTTGAGACATATCCGAATTAGGTGAGATATCAATTGCGTTAAGTAATAATACTTCCTAATTTTTCATATATGATTTATTCTTAACAGCTACCGGTTTCGGCTTATCAAGCCTTCATCAGGCTGTTAAACGTCTGAATAATAATAAATAAATAAATTTATCACTGAAGAGAAGGAGATGAAAAAGTAAAATATAACAACGTGAAAAATGATTACTTTACACAAAAATGGCAGACCATTACAGTACTTTATTTTTTAAAACCGGGCTGTCGACGGCTCAAGATTTAGCAATATTAATAATGAAATTTTATGTCCTATATTTTAAGGTCACGCTTCTTCAGGAACTCAAGTTCAGTTCTGAAGAAACTATCAGTATGAACAGTGAAACGTCGAACTACAAGTTCAGCACATGGTAGAAACCGGAAGACATCGATACAATTTACAAATAAATTTTGTTTTATATCTTCATGTATTTTGTGTCACTGTGGAACCTAATGGGGTACAATGAAATATTTACTGTGATTTAAGAAACAAGCATTCAATTTTATGTAACAAATTTGTGAACTATATCTACTCCTACGAGCTCCTTTAAAATCGCTCACTCATCAACTCATCGAGAAGTTAAAAATCTAACAAAAGTTATATCGATATCTACCACCGTGCTGAAGGCTAAAACAGGGGTTTCCAATGAGGTGGATGAAAATTTGAAGGGGGTCGAAAAATCTCTAGATATCGATTATTTGTTAGGAGTCTTTTGGGGGTCGATTACGTATTAATGGGTATTAATTTGTTTATACCTTATACTCGTAATGTCCTCTCTAAAAACTCTGCTTGTTTCCGTTGAAGATAATTAGGTTTTAAAAATAAAGATCAACATTTTTGGAAAATGGAAAATTCGAAAAAGATTAATTTCTGCTGGCACATAAATTGATCTTCGAATAGAACGAAATCCAAATTTAATATTGTATGCATAAAGTACACGATTGTTGTTTTAAGTTACAGTAATAATCAAAGCAGGGATGGGATATGGAGTTCCTAGAATTAAGGCTTCGGCAGGCAAGTCAGAAAACCTACATCATGAGCGGAAGTAAGACTTTTATTAAAGGAGATAAAATTTACTAAAAATGTATGAATTTTTTGTTGTTTTATTGTAATAATGATAGTTTAAATTAGATTCTCTTTGAATTGTTTTTTTTTTTTTTTTCCTAAAAGTTTTTTCATTAATTTATTTATTACACCTACATTTGAAAATTAACTGTTTACCCAATTACTCAGCTATGGACGCGACCACACGCCTATCATTTTTATTCCCTACCTGCTCATTTATTACAACTGATACGTTTAAGTATCCACTCTCTGGGATTGTTTCTTTCAAATGTATAGAACTTGTTTTGCTTGAAGCGAACTTAAAGAATATTGAATCCGTACCATGGTAATAATTAAGTATGAAGGTGAAGTGGGAAGGAGAGAACGATGAAAAATTTATCTCTTTATAAGGGGTCGAGAAGATTGGGAACCCTCGGGCTAAGGCAACAGATTTCTTTTTAAGTAATTGTGAATTTCTTTTCAATATGTTGCCAAATATATTTAAACAAAACTAGCTCTATCTTTGAAATAACTTAACCAGTTTTTGTTTAACTTTCTTTACTTAAAAGAACACCAATGATATAGTACTATTATACCACTAGTACAGTTTCAGATTAATTAAATTTTTTTCTAATTTAGGATTTAACATCCTATAAATGAGATTGTTATTATTGTTCTTTTGTTTGCAAAGTAATGTTTCACTTAATGATTAATATCATAAGTTTCAAAAACTTGTACTTTCTTTTTTCAATTTACGAAGATAAGGCTATTAATATTATATTAATTTAAAAGTGTATGTACTACAAACCTCATTCATAAAATCATACATATCATATATGAATGTGAATATTTTAAATATGATCGACCTTTCATATCTGCCCCTCAGACATGAAACAAGGCGTGAATTTTATACATCCAGAGTTGGAGTTCCAATAAATTTCGGCCCGAAAATGTAAATCAAATGTAGGTTCCCGTACAACCTTCAGCTCAACTCGGATTCTATCTTTGCGAAATATGATCCGAATTGTGAATAGCTATTTTCGAAATAAAAATTACATATTGCACACGAATAAACCATCTACTGCGGTCCACGTCCGCAAAGCCAATCATTTTAAATTAAGTAATTTATCGTGAGCTGGCATATGTTCTGAATGTCAGAGCCGTAAACCATAGCGATTTGCGGTTTAAACTAGAATAAGACTCTTACTTAAGGCTTCGCTTATACATTTTATTTGTTAATATTCTTCTCAAGCGAAAGGTAATATATGTACAAACATATATTAAAATAAGGAATGAACCGTCAAAAGCCCATAAAAAAATTTTCACTTTTCCGATGGGCCACTCCACCACTGTTTACGCCCGACAACATAAATACAAATGATGGTGCATTATTTTATTTAATCACGCGAATCTCTGTTTGTTCTAGATTAACAGTGTCATCTAAAAGCATGATAAAGCTATCAGCTAACACATTGACTCTGTAAATATTTTTAAGCGCTAAGATTTCCGTAATTATATTAAATCATTTTAATATATCTGAGTCTGGAGAAAGTGTTGTTTTCGGAGTTTAAAACCATGTGCGACGAAAGTGTTTTGGAAGAACTGAAGAAAACTATCGCAGATAAAGAAAATCTAGTGACGTCGACGATTGAATATGACACAGACTCGAAAAATGCAGTGGGTTTTGCCGGAGTAATTTCCCATTTAAAAATCAAAGGCATCTCTGACGATGCTACACAGAAAAGCATCCCTTTCATTTTGAAGAGAGCCCCAACGAAAGAATTGATTCGCAACAGTATGCCCGTCTCGAAAATGTACGAAGCCGAAATATACGCATATACAAGAGTTCTTCCGGCATTTCGAGCCTTCGATCAATCACCAGATGATTTTATCAAAATCCCCATTTGCTATTCAACCGGACTAGATGAGGGTAAAGAATATCTAATTTTGGAAGACCTGAAATGCGAGGGCTACCGCCATTTTAACTCCAGTAAAACCATGAACGATCGCCATATTTTACTAATTTTAGAAGCATGCGCTAAATTACACTCGAAGTCTTTAGCAATGAAGATAAAACAGCCGGAACTGTGGAAAGAGCTCGTTGGAGGAATGAACTGTGTGAGTAATTACTTTTTTGGAAAGACGGGATATTGCGACTCATTGATTGATTATGCGAAGCTGCTGGATGGTATTTTTGATACGAATAGTGAAAAGCAGGTCGTTGAGAAATTTGCCAAATTTCGGGATTACGAACTAAAAAAGTTCATGGCGGAAACATGCTGTAGTTTTGATCCTGACTTTGTCATCGCTCATGGAGATTTGTGGAGCAATAACATTTTGTTTAAATACGAGGTAAGACTTCTTGGATATTCCACAATTTTTTCCTCAATTTTATTAATTTTTAGGACAATCTTGATTCTGATAATCCTACCGGCCTGTCGTTCATCGATTGGCAGGCGTTGAGGATTTCTTCAATTGCAGTTGATTTATCGTACTTCTTTTACATGTGCGCGAGTAAGCAAGCCATGGATAATGTGGAGAATTATTTAAAATATTACTATGGCCGATTGTATGACAATCTACAGGCACATGATCTGAAACCAGAGTCAATTTTTCCCATAGACACTTTCTATAAACAATGGAGGAAATATAATAAGTTTGGATTAACCATGTCCCTCGTTGTCTTACACGGTGTGACTAGTGAGGTTGAGGAAATTCCAAGCTATGATGAGGTGGTGAAGAGTAACTTGGATTTATGGGACGCGTTGAATTTTATTTCGAAAAATCAGCATATTTACCATGCTAGAGTTAAAGATGTTATCATTCATTTTGTAGAGAAAAATTATTTGTGAAACCATTAGGCACATTACAAACAGTGTTTTAGAATTCCTCGCTAGTGGCACAATCTGCTTGACGCTAGGTCATAACGTGCCCCTAATTACACTGTAGATTAGATGCTTTATTTCCTACCAGTCCCAAATAGGGATGAGCAATGAGCAAAATTGTTATTTTCTTGAAGCAGCGACACCTCTAGTCCAAAACATAATTGTAAAATCCTTCTATTTTAAATTTTTATAATCAAATGCTTTGCAGTTATCTACCTAAAAATGTAACTAATCCAGAAATGTTTTATGTGTATTAGAGATGCATAAAATTGCTAATTTCTCAGAGTAATAATAGCTGCAATTGATCTTTCTACTACTGCTACGGTGGCAAAATTTTATTACACATTGGGTAAAGTTTGAAGAATTTTTTTTTTAATTTGAGAATTTTATATTTACTCATGTGTTAACTATTTTATCACTAGAATTTTTCGTTGTCTTTTCTATCTCCGTGTTCAGTTTGTTAAGACTATTTACCATTAAATGTTCTCTTTTCACATGCCTGCATTTAGATTAAGTACATACATACAACGTGTAAACAGATTTAAGTGACACAGCTTTTGCAGGAGTAATTACATATATTGGAGTAAGTGTGAACCGCAACAGCCAGATTTGGAGATATGCAACCTGCGAGGTGACCCCTCTCTATTTGTCTTTGTCATTAACACACTTGATACGATATGTTTCCTCCTTTGTCTTGATCATTATCAAACTTGCAAGTCATAAAAATCGGTTGACAGATTACATAATTAAAAATATTATGTATATCCTGCTCGCGTAAATTTGTTTTGGATAAGAACATTTACATTTTATTAATAGGTAACATTACTTTTAATTCAAATTATACAACTCTTTCGAATTTTTTAAATTTTATTTTATTTTCTGGTCGATATTAACAACTATTAATTTAAATCTGGTAAATCTTACAACAAAATATGTACTTAAATACTGTAGTTCACTAGTGATGCCCTATAATTGTTTCTATTAGCCAGAGGGCACTATGCACCATCTGACACGCACGTTACTTTATTTTTAATCACAAACACTACACTAAATCGAAAGACTTGATTCACTTCAGTCAACCCAGCAATTCCGATTGTCAAGTAGCTGAATGGTTACTACATTGACGTATTGCTGAAGTCTAGCTTCATACTTGCCAGCGAACCTCTTACGGCCGCTATTATAGCATTAGTTTAAACTGTAGTTTGGCAGTTAAACTTCAAATTTTAATAGCGTTTTCGATTGAGCTGCACTGATAGCACTCAGTGCGCACTGATTCCAGATTTTGTATTCGATTGGTAATTTCAGTTCAAACTTTCTTCGTGTTTTATGTTCGATTGAAATGTTAGTGCGCACCAGTTTTGCACTCAGTGCAAGAATTTTGGAACTGACTTCAAAGGTAGTGCAAGCGTTTCAGTGCAACTTTTCTGTCATTTCAGGAGAAACATATTACAGATGATTTATTGCCAGATAACAAAAATAATTTATTGTATCAAGAAATTGTTAATAATTAAGTTATTTGCTAAACACAGTTTGTCTAGTGTAAAAAATCTTCGTCCGGGGTGAATTCCTTAAGAAGCGAATATGAATAATTAATGTATTTAGGATTTTAAATTTATTATAACAAATAAATATTGCATTTTTATATTTCTGGCAAAAAATGATAATTTTGAGGTTACGGTTCAGTATATTTCCCGCCCAATAATTATGCTCCCAGATCACGTTTGTATTCGATTGTTTCGTTTTGTGGCAAAACTTATAGCGTTTTCGATTGACTGCACTAGTGCGCACTCAGACTATCTTCATCTTGTATTATTACATGAGGTTAGAAGAAGATGCAAATACACTGAGTGCAACCAGTGCAGGTAAATCGAAAACGCTATTATTGAGTGCATGACGTAATATCAGTGTGACCCAAACTTTTCTGGTGCAAGTGAAACGAAAACGCTATAAGATATTCCCGTTTTACACCTGCCGATAACAATAGCTTAAACGACAATCGATGGTTGAAGTGAAGATTAAACTTACTGTTAATATAAGTGAGGATAGTTTAGATCGAGTTTTCCTCATTCTATTGTCTAGGTTGTCTTTACTTTCACACTCATTAATCTGAAAATGGACTATTATCAGTCTAATGATCTGAAGTTTTACCTTTACATTAAACTTTACGTTAACTGCAGTTTGAAACTAATGCTATAATACCGGCCCTTAATTTCTTTTGTATCGTGTAAGAAACCAGAATTCTGAACAAAAATTTATTATTTCCAAATTAGAAAACAAATTGCAAAATGTTGCAATTATAAAAATTCAAATGAACGAGTCTAAAAAATTATCGTAAACAAAGGAACCGACGGAGACGCACTAGGAAAATGATTTGCAACTAGCTCGAACAAGTGAGCATTTTATGTTACTCTTATCGTATTTTTTTTTAATTTCAGCTGCAAAGAATTGAAAAAAATTGCTGACACTGCAGCTGGACACAAGTGCGTGCCTCACTGCGTAGGCGAAATAAAAAGAAAGACAAATGTTATGGACAATTGCACGACATCTACCGGTGAAAATATTTCGTTCAGAAGCTTTGCACGAAATGGAAATGTTTTGAATTTGAACCTTACCGTCGCTCAGAAGCTTTGCACGAAACGTTTTAAACTTGAACGTTATGGTCACTTTACTCCTCCTAGGGAGCTGAACGTTTTGTTTAAATATCCTGTACGCAGAGAGGAAAGCAGTTACAATTTATTGCTTACGTTTTAGTTCCAATTCTGTCTTTTTCTTTTAAACGTTTTCCTTCCATTTGGATTTAGCGTCCAAGGTTATACCCAGATGCTTAGCTCTGCTCTCATGTGGTACATTTGTGGCATTAATATTTGGAGATAGTGAATCATTCATTCTTTTGGCATTAAAATTAACATGGATGAATGTCAGTTAATTCAGTTTAATTTTCTAGTTAAATATTTGGTCATTAGCAATGGGTAGTTTGTTGGTGGAGCAGTCTGCATTCTTCACTACCGGTAAAGCAAAATTATCAATGAAGCTTGGCATACATTTTCCGTCCCTGGTATATCCCTCGTATACAGTAAGTAAAGGATGGGTCCCAGGACACTACCCTGAGGCACACCTGTATTTATTCAGTTCGAAAATATTCATTTCTTAATTGATTCTGAATAACCTGATAGTAATATATCAAGTCTGCAAATTGCTTTGGAAAGAATTTATTTAATTTATGGGTTAGGCCCTTATGCCAGACTTTATGAAAAGCCTGGGTTACGCCTAAAAATGTTGCCGAATAGACTTGTTTTCCTTCTTATCGCTTTATTTGGGGTTGCTAGGTACCTAGAATTCTTAGATTTTCAGAGTTCTAACCACTCAGCTATTGACGCGACAACTTTATGTAGAAGAACAATTGCGATGTATATATGCTGCCTCCTATCTTCTTTATACCTAACAATATCGTTCATAATTCATAACACTGTTGTATGTATGAATCTGTGAATTTGTAATTTTCGACATCTTGACTCACAACTAGATTAATTTAAAGACCTTTGATTAATAGTTTTATAAACATAATTGCAAAACTTGATATGTACGTCTGTATGTTTTTGTGTGAAGTTTTGAAAACTGTTCAAAACTCCCTCTTACAAACTTTAACAAATAAATTCTAGTGTAAAGTGTTGAATATTTGTTTTTCTCCGCGCAGACAGATTCGTGTGATTAAACACGCACGGTAGATATTGATTACGAAATGGCGCGACATTTTCTGCTGAAAATAGCCTGTTGGACTTCCAGGCTAAAATTAGTCTAGTCCGTATTAAATCAGTCTTCGCCGTACGCACGTCTGTTTCAAACTAAGATCGTAAACAGGCCCGTGAAAACACGCGAAGTCAAAGACGAAATGTTCGCGCGAAATGTATACCATGTTTTCGTGATGGCTTTTCTCTGTTCTATCGGAGAATTTACCAACATAGGTGAGAAAATTTCCAAAATTTTAATCACTTTCAATGTCTATTAATTACACACGTGCGATATTTGTGTTTGATATCTGATGATACAAAATAAAAATAAAGTTCTAACGCATTTAGGCTTTTACTTTTGAAACGGGAAAAATATTAATACTGCTATTATTATTATTAGGACGTGTTTTATTTTTAATGAGCAAAAGAATCTCCCTCCAATTTTGATTGCGTCAAACTGATGACGGAAGTGCTCACATAATTAAACTACTTAATGGAAAACTATAGAAAAATCTTTTAAAAAAAAGGTAGTGAAGAGACTAATGTGAATTAACATCTTTGTTTTTACAAAAACAATTCTAAGACATAAATATCAAAAAAATAAAGACAGACGATACAAGTAGTTAATTGTTACTGGATGATTTGCAGTTATCTTCAGAAGATAGAAACGTATGCAATTTAGTGCTAATTTTTCAGAACATTTTCTTAAAACGTTGCCTTTGATACAACTGAAATTAATGAGTCAAGAAGAAACTAATACCTTATTTGATGCTTTACACGGAAATAATAATTCAGTTATTTCTGACACATTTTGAAGATTTTTTATCAAAAAATTCGTTAGCGCAATCTTTTCGAAACAAAAATGATTTCGGCCGGTTTTATACTTTATCACTTCAGATGCTTTTAATTCTATATTTCTACAGAAAAATAGTATATTGTATTGTAAGGACTAAAACACAATTTTATTTACTTATATGCCATATGTCCAAATAAATTTTTTATAAAAGTAGGCCATGGAATACAAAACGTTTGTCTCAGATTACTACAGCAATTTATTATTTACTTGACAATTTACGGATTGACGGCTTGCTGTCCAATGTAAGTCTCTTATTAAATTATAATTTATTATTTACATTAAAATATTGTGTAGTTCTTGAGTAGTTAATTAAAATCGAAGTTTAATTTGCCACATTTTACACTTTGACGTGTCACTAAAGTCAAAAACTGCTTAGTTATGACATACGTTTACACTTCCATGGCCTACCTTTATCAAAAATTTATTTGGACATGTGGTATATTTTTTGAACACTAAAATGCATTCTGCTGCTGTCAATGCTGTCACTACTTAGTCTTCTAAGGCCCGGTTTTTCGATCTCAGTTTAACTTTAAACTCCAGTTTATTCCTATAGAAGAAATGAGAATAAACTGAAGTTTAAACGCAAAACGCGCGCAATTTTATTATTTCTATGCCCGATCACATGCATTTAATACTACTATAATGACATGTTACCTTTTATGTTACCTGCACAATGAGACTTTAGCTCGGATATCTGGAACGTTTCATTAAGTTTACGGTCCGATTAAAGTAAACGTTGCTATGGCTACACATGTTGGAACTATAGGAATATTTATTTTAATAGGATCGTTAACTTAATGAAACGTTCCAAAAATCCGACCTAAAGTCTTATTGTGCAGGTAACATAATAAGTATTAGCACATAGCAAGTCATTACGGTAGTATTAAATGCACGTGAGCGGGCATAGAAATTTTAAAATTGCGCGCATTTTAGGTTGAATTCTGTACACGAAATTCTCCAGATTAAAATAAACGTCGCTATGGCTACACATGTTCGAATTATAGGAATATTTATTTTAATAGGACCGTTAACTTAATGAAACGTTCCAGAAACCCGACCATAATATTTTAAAATGAAGATAATTTGGGCAAGACGTATATTACCCTACGTTAAAATCCTCATTGGTTAGATATCTTGGTCAGGTATGGGTAGCATTAACGCACGTCTTACAAAAACTCTATTGGCTTCATTACCTCATTATACTGTATGTTTAATTTCAACTTGGGAACTTACGGGCATATTTTGCTCACTCGTGTCTTTAATGTTTGTTTTTATATTAACCTTGTATCTAGAACATATGCACAGCGAAGTAGACATAGTGATCAAGCAAACTGTTTCATTTTATAACTTTTATTTTTTAATAAAGTCTGTACTACCTCTGCCGTTTTGCAAGTTTCACTGAAACAGGCGGTATATCGCATAATATAAATTTTTGAATACGCTTGAGAAAAATGTATCATATTTAAAAGTAAGAAATCAAGTATTTTCCTATACATAATGTAATAATTTATAAAAACTTCGATAAATAAATCATCAATAAAATCAATCACTTAACACTTAAAATTTTAAAAGTTTAGGTCAAATGAACAAGTTAAAAAATTGTTGTTGTTTGCCTTTTAAAACTTTATTGCGAATCGTGAATTTAATCCTTATGTCGCTTAGGTTCGAAGACTTTGATCTAAATGTATTCAATCCGAACTAAATTAAAAATTATTGAAATACTTCAAATTTTTCAGTTGCATTCAAAACACCAAGTTACATTTTACTTCGTTTTATCAATTATTATAATATAATCATGCCCATTCTCTTCTTTTCTATTGTCTCCATCGAACTATATACCTTTGACTTCCGCAGGTTTGTCGTACGCCATCATCCTTCTTTATTTGAAAGTACTTTACTAACTAATACTCTCAGCAAATTTATTCTGCAGTACTTAACACTCTTTTATCTTTTTCTTTGCGTCTAAATAAAATTGTAAGTCTTGTAATTTTTTACCCTGCTTCACATACTTTGTTCCGCATGAGATGTGGCAAACTTCCAAATATTACAGCAACTTTGTTATTTTGTTGTATGATATTCGCTAAACTCTGGTTACAAAATAATTCCACTTCGAGCTACTTACTACATGACTTACACCATTATTTTATTGTTTTTTTTTTTTTGCAAATTTGCATGCTACATGTTCTTTGGATAATGTCATACATTATTTATTTTTATCAATGAGTATGGAAATATGGATGTTTGAAGTGACTTGTTAATTCCTTGTCGTGTTTCTTATCTTGGGACTTTCGTCACTGTAGGTACTATCGGGTACTATAAATTGCCACTTTAAGTCTGACTTTGATTTAGTTATTAAAAGGCTCATTTACACGGATAGAGTAATGAGGGAAGTACTTGATAGAGAAGGTAAATCTACCCGTAAAAACGATCAGTAGAATAGAATAGCGAATAGAGTGTATAGTAGGTGGTAGAGTAGAGCAACATGGCGAAGTAACTCTACTCTACTTCCATCACCATCATCAAAATGTCCACTCGCCTGAACACTCTACCCATGCAAAGTGCTCGGTTCTCGACTTCTCGGTTCTGCAGAGTACAGAATAGGTAGGAGAGCCTCCGGCTGGAGACTAGAGTCATGTTATGTTTTGTTTCAATAGGGAAAATGAAATTCAACGAAGATGAAACTTTAAAACTTGTAGAATGACGAATACGAGTGTTTATGGAATTTGGGTAGTGTAAACTATCGAAATTAAAATATGAGGCAAGCCGCGGGGGATGAAATCGTGAAAAGAGTGACAAAGGGGGACTTTGGAGTAAAAGAGTTAAAGCAAAAAATCAAAAATTTAAGGTGTACTGAAAGGCAAAGACGACACTCCACACTATACGAGCATCATGTTTGACCAGTCCCAGAGCTGAAACGGTAGAGGGGACGGTAGACTGCACTCTACTTGCTACTCTACTCTACTCGCAACTATTCCCGTGTAAATCAGCCCTTAAGGCTGGAAAGTTCCAATTCAACTCTCAATAACTTCACAACCAGAGACTTAAGAGGAAAGTCGTATTATAATTTTTTGTATAGTTTCCAACACAGAAACACGTGGTGTGAATATTTGCCTGTGTATCACACAGATTAGATTGCAAGATTGAGAAAACTATTCAATGGATATTATTACGTTAAAATAACCAACTGGTAAAGTTAAGTTATCTTCTACTGATAATCACATATTAATGTTCGATCTAGAAGCCGGTTTTACAACTAAAATAACATTAGCAAAACATATTAAGAATGAGGAGGCATATAGCAGCACAGATTTAGACTAAAGCAGTCTAAAGGTCGCTTTACACTATGCAATTTGTGTTGCAACAAGACGCAATTTCTATTGTGCGCATATTCGTTGGTAAATGTGTGTGAACAATAATTGTTAATTAACCTCAATAACACACCATAAATACAGTTCATTTTCTTACTTTATGCCGTTCGATCGATAAGTCAAAGAACTTTTATAAAGCTATCTCCTTCTAACTTTCGTGAAAAGGCCTTGCGGATTATGTCATGTCATTTCGTATTTTCTTAGTTCAGATCTATACGATCGGCATAAATAAAAAATGAACTTTGTTTACAATCAGAAATATTTAATACATTTCGTTGCAAGTACATACTCAGAAATAGCTTAAATGACAATGTTCATCCAGTTTAATAAGTCATCCCACACAAGGCGACCAAACGTGCTGTCAAAGCATACTGAAAGTTTTAAAAATTTTGTTGCTACGCTTCTGCTGACGAGGCCCCAAATAGGGCCGAAACAGCTGCACAGAGGATGCACTTACTGACTTACAACAAAATTTTTAATGGTCACTTAGTCATTAAGTTATAGTAGATTCAATATCGTTTCAGACCTTCATGATTTCATTTCATTTCATTTCACCACCGCACGGTACTATACTATATTTTAAGCATCATTATCGTTTTCTTGAAAATTATAAAATAAATTAATTTTAGAAACTTTTTATTTTCCTTGTGAAATATTTGCTTTAAAACTTTTGTTTTAAGTTTAAAGAATAATTCATTTTACAATTATTTAAAACATTTGCTATTATTTTGTCACAAATCACCAAAAATAAATTACCTGCTCTAATTTAAAAAGAACTAAAATCTCACAGAAAGGACGTCAAGTTAGTGACGTCTAACGCACAACTTTGACCTATATCATACAAACAGACATTATTAATAGCAAACCTAAAGTTCGTTAATCAGTTTTCCCGTAGGCCTCACTACTGTTTTGATGTTTCAAAATAAAATTAGTTTCTTGTTTGCCTATTTTTACCCAACTCGCCGCCGGTGGGCGGCACTAGATCAAAAAACCAGTTTTTTTTTACTGGATCACCTCAAGATCCTGTGATTTGTTTTTGCCAAGAAACATTTCCCAATTTAATTGAATTTTAGGATTATTATTCGAAAATGACGAAGACATCGTTTTCGCCTTCAATTATCAGTCGGAGTTCAAATGGTTTCAGCCTTTAGTGCTGAATGTCTCTTCTGATAATTCGTTCGAGGCTTTGGACGCCGTGTGCGCTCTACTTGAAGAAGGGGTAGCTGGAATTTTTGGAACTCTATCCGAAGAAAATTCTGATGTGATACAATCCGTGTGCGACAGCAAAGAAGTTCCTCACATAGAAACGAGATGGAATGATAAACAAGAACGCAGTAATACTATGATCAACGTCCACCCTTATCCAAACACCCTAAGCAGAGCTTACGTGGATCTAGTGAAGGCCTTCAAGTGGAATAAGTACACGATATTTTACGAAGATAACGAAGGACTTTCACGAATTAGTTCTTTAATAAAGTTATCCAATGGACGAGATGATTATACTGTTATTGCACGCCACCTTTTTACAAGTTCTGAAAGAGATTACAGGTATACTTGAAATTACTTAAAACTTTAACGATGAAAGTCTCATTTTCCAGAGCCGCACTGAAAGATGCGTGGAAATCGGGTCATAAGAATTTCGTCCTGGATTGCAGCATAGAAAACTTGGAGACGATTTTCATACAGGCTCAGCAAATAGGCCTAATGACACATGTTCATAGTTATATAGTAACCAATTTGGATTTTCACACCATCGACCTCGAACCTTTTCGATACAGTGGGACGAGAATAACTGGTGTAAGGAAGAACTTATAAAATAATGATTTTGCCACGAGAATTGTATTCTTTCTAGATCCGACTTGTGGATACTGAAAACGAAGCTGTCCAAGACTTTGCCCTCGACCTCCAAGAGAAAAGAAGACAGCATAATCTACCAGCAATTCTCGATCGTAAAATGGCCGTCGAATCGTTGCGATTGCAGGTTGCTTTGATAGCAGACGCAGTTTCGTTGTTTTCTCAAGCCTACAACGAACTGAAAGTACCAACTAAAAATATGTTTTGCGATACAACAGAAAACTGGGAGCACGGGCTAAGCCTAATTAGCTTCATGAAAACCGTAAGTTGTGCAGTTACTTTTTGCCAACTAAATCATTTGCTCGATAATTGTCTTTAAAGTAAGTCCTTTGAAATTTCTTTTTCTGAATTTATATAGAATGTAACCGAGGGTCTTACTGGTATTATCCGGCTAGACCACGAAGGATTTAGAACAGAATTTAAGCTGGATGTGGTGGAATTGACGGAAGACGATGTCGTAAAGGTAGGAATTTGGGACACGGGAACGGGACTTACGCTTTTCCCCAGGCGCATTAGCAAAGAAGAATCGGCTGAGGATGCACTTCGCAATAAGACTTTCACTGTAATCATAGCTCTGGTAAAAGAAGGGAAATCAACAACGCGAGAAAGAATGTTGTTGAAAACTGTATTGTAATTGTAGACTGCTCCGTATAATATGTTGAAGGAAAGCCACGAGAAACTAGAAGGAAACGACCGATTCGAAGGGTTTGGAATTGACTTGATTCATGAACTATCCCTTCTGGAAGGGTTTAATTACACATTTATTGTGAGGGAAGATAAAGCTAATGGTGCTTTTAATTCTACGACTGGGAAATGGTCGGGCATGATAGGAGATGTGATGTACGATGTAAGTTTAATAAACTTCGCAATGTTAGAGTTATTCACTATTTGTTGAAAATTGTTTCACATCATCAGCAAATCTATTTAGTTAAGAAATAATTACAAGGCGTAGAACTAAATTTTATATCTAAAGGCTGAAAGCTGAATATTATAAACTCCTTGTTTTCAGATTGCACATTTTGCCATAACAGATCTTACAATAACAGCAGAAAGAGAAGCAGTCGTAGATTTCTCCTCACCATTTATGACGTTAGGTAAGAAATTAAAAGCAATTATTCTGGACACTCCTAATTATTAATATGTGATTTTAGGTATCAGTATTTTATATCAAAAACCTTCCAAGGCTCCCCCAAATTTTTTCTCCTTCGCCCAACCTTTCGCCCTAGAAGTCTGGTTATGGTTAGGCGGGGCTTACTTCTTAGTCTCTATTTCCCTCTTCATCATGGGAAGACTCTGTCCAAGTGAATGGACAAATCCATACCCATGCATAGAAGAACCGGAATTCCTCCTAAATCAGTTCAGTTTGAGAAACTCTTTTTGGTTCACCATTGGAAGTCTTATGCAACAGGGTACTGAGATAGCGCCCATGTAATTATCACATTTTTCTTTTTTATTGATGTTTCGTCTTATGTAATTATTTTTAAGTGCGATTTCCACGAGGATGGTGGCCGGTATGTGGTGGTTCTTTACTTTGATCATGGTGTCCTCATATACCGCCAATTTAGCGGCTTGTCTTGCCTTGGAAAGTCTCGATCGGCCCTTTACCAACGTCCACGAACTTGTTGCAAAAGCGGAAAAAGCTGGGATTAAATATGGTGCTAAATTAAATGGAGCCACAGCGAATTTTTTCAAGGTCTTTAACAATACGACTATGCCTTTTAAGTAATCTACTAGGCTATGAAAGAATATAATAGATATTTATTTGTAACTTATAAGCTCTGTAAAATAATTAACGTTGTCCTACCTTTCTCAAATTCTTTTCAAAGCTTGATTCCACTAGCCGTCCAGTTCTTGTCTCATCTTCAACTAATTCCCTATCAAAAATTGCCCACTCCAATAATTTAGTAAAAAAATGTGACTTTCTCATCTAACAAGTTTCATCCTTTTGTACATTTCTTTAAGTTGCCTACCTTCTTCACGAGGAAACACAACATAACAAAGCCACTTTCATAACTGATTAGATTATTTAAAAAGTCGCCCTCGCCACGTCTTTGTTATTAAAACGATGATTTCGACTTAGAAATCTGATTCGGCAAGCTTTAAGAAAATTGCCAAGTATATGGAAGAGAACGAAGCTGATGTGATGGTGACCGACAACAAAGACGCTGTTCTAAGGGCAGAAACCGAAAAGTACGCCTTCTTCATGGAATCTATTTCTATAGAATACGAAACTCAAAGGCACTGTAACTTGGAAAAAATTGGTGGATTGTTGGACGAAAAGGGATATGGAATAGCCATGAAGAAAGGCAGGTATATCCAAAGAAATCCTGTCACAATTTTATGTGGAATGTTTCGTTCCAGGCTCAATTTATAGGGTGCCTTTGAACACCGCATTATTAAAACTTCAGTCATCTGGAAAAATTGAGGCGTTAAAGAGGAAATGGTGGGAAGAGAGAAGGGGAGGAGGACAATGTACTGTGAGTTATTATTATTTCAAATTTTGTATTCTATACCCACCTAAGGACATAAAGGCGAGAGTCTTTTTTAATTCTATTAATCTTTTATAGGGTGAGAGTGAAGACAATGAATCAGTTCCACTAAATCTAAAAAGTGTCGGAGGGGTTTTCTGGGTAACCGTTGCAGGTATAAGCATTGCAGCCATGCTGGTCTTCGTCGAAATGATACTGCACACGATGAAAGAGTCCATTCTGCGTAAAACGTCGTTCTGGGAAGATCTCAAGGAAGAACTGAAGTTCTACTTTAAGTTCAAAGGCCTGGTGAAAACAGTCCGAAATAGGAAAACAAATTCAGCGTCTCCGGCGGCAAGTTTGAAATCGTCGAAGGATAAGGAGGCAACGGAATCTTATGGTCTACTACCAGATATAACTAAGTCGCCAAATTCGTAAAATTATTTAGATAATATAGGTAAAGATAATTTTTCTATAACTTTCTGGGTATTAGCGTTACTTATTGTGTTAAGAAATAAATGTGAGAAAATAAAGTTTTGATGAGTTTTCATTTATTATTATTAAGTTTTCGTCACAAGCTATGGGAAGTGTTTTAAGGAACTGAGAAGTGTAAAGTATAAATAGTGTAGATAAAATATGTAAATAAATAAATGCAGACTTTATTTCTATAATATATTAGGAATCTAATGCCTAATATTATTATTACATAAATTAGTTATACCTATAAATAGCGAATAGGTATATAAAAAAGTAATTATACAAGTAAAAAAAATTTCATATATTTAATTTCTCAGTTTCTTACCATTTATCGTAAACCAGAGTAAATTATTCATTATTAAGGGAAAAGTTACAGGAGCATTTTTCGTACGCTGCGTTTTCATTGAGAACAGGTAGGCATTCTCTCGCTGCCAATAAAACGGCTTGTGTTGTACACTTATTTTCATGTAATATAATGAAATCAAACTTTGCATTAATTGGAAGTAGCCGAGTCACGTTGAAATATACCTACCTCATCAAATTAGTTAAACACGAGCAACAAAGTCCTGTTCTTCATGTAATTACGGCTCCGTTCGCCTAATAATTACCGCTCTTATTCTTCAAGACACAATGGGATTGCTACTAATTAACTAATATCGGTGAGATACTCTGTTAGATAACATTGTAAACGGCAAATACATTATTTAACTTGCACGTAGCGATGCAAAAAAAACTGTCAAAGTTGTGCAACTTTCTACGGCTATTTTTAAACTTGATTTTCGTTTAGGTTTAAGAGGATGTTATGTATTTATTCCCATAAAAATTTGTTCTAATTTTTATTAAAATTTCTCATAGGTATTCATGTTACATTTATCAACAAATAAATGCAAGCATTATTTTCAAATTGAGACACCTCTTTGATATCGTTTTATCAGCCTTTTAATTTCTTTATCGTGGAAGTCCATCGCCAATATATGAATATTTAAACCTTTATTAACGTGCTTCTATTTATAAAATTAAAAATACTGCGGCAGGTAATGTATCCATTTCAGTAACATCCTATATAAACTTCAGTTTCAGTTCAATATGAGCTTAGTTTTTTATCTGTTTTTGTCTTTTTTCAAACGAGCAAACTAATATTTAATTTATTAATTTTGACTAAATTGCATACCTACACATCATTCCTAAATATTAATTATATTAATTTAGCACTTCACTACTACTCTTCTGTATTTTCTCTAGACATGTCTGGCAAAATTCCATTGACGGGAGAAGTTGCCGGTTTTGATTTATCGCTAAGTGCAGGCGATTTAGAAGCGCTCTTTCTATGTTTGACGTTCTTCACCAGACCCTGAAATTTGATGTAAAACTTGAGCTCTTCTTTAATATTTTTAACGCATGACGTTTTCTCCTTGGCCGAAACTTTCAGTTCATGGAGTGCCATTTCGATGAACACCAAAACGAAAGCCGTGCTTATACCCCCTATGGTTACCCAGAAAACACCACCCAGGTTTTCTAGGGTTAAGGGATCCGCATCTTGACTTTCCGGCTCACCCTGTAATAATAATAGCTTTTATTCTTTTTTTTATTTATATATTTAAAAAATATACCGAACATTGACCTCCCCCTCGTTTTTCCTCCCACCATTTCCTTTTCAGAGCTTGAACTTTCCCAGATGACTGTAGTTTTAACAACGCGGTATTAAGCCGGTGTCTGTACGGTGTATCTAAAGAAAAATAAAAGGAACAAAATGGTTCGTAAGTACCTTTCAGAACTGCAAACTTTTTCTCATGGCTATTCCGTATCCTTTCTCGTCCAACAACCCTCCAACTTGATTTAAATTGCATCGCCTTTGAGTTTCGTACTCAATCGAAGTAGATTCCATAAAGAATGCGTACCTTTCATTTTCTGCCCTTGTAACACCGTCCTTATTATCGCCAACCATCGCATCACTATCTGATTCCATGCGTTGGTAGATTTTTCTATAATTTTCTGCCTCCGAATCCTTCAAGATGAATCAAAAATCGTAAGAACAAGATAGGACTACATTACGTCCAGGGTGATTTAAATATTGCTAGGCTACACTATTCTCAAAACATATTATCTTATAGATTTATGGGGGACACATATTGAGAACTTACTCGGAAAAAATTTGCAGTAGCTCCGTTCTTCTTGGCCCCATATTTAATACCCGACTTTTCAGCCCTAGTAACCAGTTCATGAACGTCATTGAATAGTATATCCGGATTTTCCAAAGCCAAAAAAGCAGCCAAATTAGCAGTATACGAAGACACCATTATCAAAGTAAAAAAATACCAGAGACCTGCCACCATTCTCGTTGAGTACGCACTGAAATAAATATTTATGAATTAACTAAAGAATTATTACATCGCAACTTACATGGGTGCTATTTCAGTTCCTTGTTGCATGAAGCTACCGATTGTAAACCAAAATGAATTTCGCAGGCTAAATTGATTTAGCAAAAAAACAGGTTCGTCTATGCAAGGGAATGGGTTGGTCCACTCGCTTGGACTTAATCGTCCCATTGTGTAGAGAGAAATAGAAACTACGAAGTAAGCTCCACCAATCCACACCCAAACTTCGAGGGCGAAAGGATCAGCGAAGGAAAAGAAGTTAGGTGGCGCTTTGGACGGTTTTTGAAATAAAATGGAAATTCCTAAAAGCAGCTTGTTATAGAAAGCGTACCTTTTTTTATTTCAGTATCAAGTCATTCTCAGAAAATTCATCTCTCAAAATATTTTTTGATCATTCAAATTTTCTGTATCTAGCTAGGACTTGTTTTTTAATTCCATGACCTTCTGAGAATGACTTTAAATTGGATTACTTGATAGTTGTCTTTGTGGTACCTAAAGTCATAAAAGGGGATGTAAAATCAACGGCTTCTTCTCTTTCAGCGGTGATCGTAAGATCTGTAATTGCTAGGTCAGCGTCCTTCAAATAGATATAAGATTACCTTGTTCAAATGGAACCTGTTTATTTGGCTTACTCCATTGAGTACATTTCCTATCATGCCAGACCATGTTCCTGTTGTTTTGTTGTAAGATCCGTTCGCTTTATCTTCTCTTACGGTGAAAATGTATTTGAACCCTTCCAATTCGGCTAATTCGTGGATTAGGTCAAGTCCGAAACCTTCATATCTATCATTGCCTACTTGAGTGGTTTCTGCTTGCTTTAACATAGCGTAGGGGTCGGTCTAGAATAGTGATTTCTCAGTATGCAAACCTCTTTTTTCTTTAAAAGAATTTTGTATTAGCAATTTATTAGAATGGGATATACGAGTATTCGAAAATTTTATCAAAAACCCACACAGGGATTGAATCCATGCCTATATATTTTTTTAACTGAGCATCAAAATGTGAAATAACTAAAGATCAACATATTTCACACCCAGAAATTTTCAAATTAATGTTGTGAAAGAAATAACAATATTAATTAAGTTAAATTTCTGTTTAACTAAAAAAATACGAATATTCGAAAAAATTACCAGAGCAATTATAACTATTAACGTCTTGTTATGTAACAATTCCTCATCGACATCTTCATCTGTCAATGGCACTTCATCAAAATCTACTCCTTTCGTAGCGCTCCAGCTACCAATTTTAACTATTCCATCCTTCCTTAATTCAGTAACCTCCAAGGAAAATTCACTTCTAAATCCTTCATGGTCCAACGTTATGCTTCCAGTTAAACCCTTTATGGTTTTCTGGAAAGTAAAACATGAGAATTTATTTTAAAAGAAAAAAATATTACCATTCTCATGTCACCAATCAAACTCAAACCGTGGCTCCAAGTGTCAGTTGAACTGCAAGAAACGGACTTACTGGTCAAATTTGACTCTCTATAGGTGGAAGCAAATAGAGAAACTGCGTCTGCCATTAAAGCGGTTTGCAGTCGTAATGTCGGAATTGAATTGTTGTAAAAGACAGGTTCATAAACATCATCAAATTTATTTTCCATTTCTTGTAATTGGGTAGCAAAAGTAATTACCTCTTTGTTGTAAGGACTTACGAGCTGAACCTACAATTTTCGGAGATAAAGATGTCGGCGCAATTTTTGCTTAAGTTTATTTGTGCTCACTCCTTTAATTTCAGTATCACCATATTTATAAGGCGTCAAATCAATGGTGTGTAGATCTAAATTGGTTATTATGAACCGATGGATATCCGTCATCAATCCAACTTGCTGAGCATGTTGCAGTACTTTTTCCAAATTCTGAATGTTACAGTCTAAGACAAAATCCGTATGACCAGATCTCCAAGCTTCCTTTAAAGCAGACCTAGAACACCGAGTTCATTTTTATTCCTTCAGTATTTACAGAGTTATACTAGATATTTTTGTTGGAGATCATTCTATAGATAATTTGTTCAGAAACAAACTGAGAAACAGATGACCTCCAAAAAAAAAGACACTTTTCGTCACAACTACCTGAAGCTTCCGGTCCAGTAAGGATCAAGTTGGCGAGCGATCACACTATATTCGAAATTGCCCTGATTTAATTCCAGTAAAGGTCCAATTCGTGAAAGTCCATCAACATCTTCATAGAAAACCGTAAATTTTTTCCAACCGCAGGCCTGAACGAGGTCTACATAAACCTGGCCTAAAGTCTTGGGATGAGGATGAAGATTCACCATGGTGTTTGACCTCTCTAGTTTGTCGTTAAATTTTGTTTCTATATGCGGTACATCAGTAGTGTCGCAGACTGCTTGTATTACGTTGGAGTTCTCAGATGAGGAGGAGCCGAACATTGCGACGACCCCTTCGTTTAGCATGTCACAGACCATTCGTAGGGTCTCCATTGAATTGTCGAACGGTACTTGTTCTAGCAAAGGGTCTAGCGAATTAAGGGTTGCTTGGTAAGTGAACGCGTGTGCTATGTTAGGGTCATCATCAGATATCAAACCTAGAATTATTTACAAACTAGAAAAAAACTGGAAGCGCAAAAATTTAAATCACTTTTTCTAAAATTAATCACCATGCACGTAACATCTAATGCAAAATATTTAGAGAAAAATCAAACGATGGTACTTACCGATGTTGGTGCTTTCAGTAGTATTACACAAGTAACAATAAAAAATTAAATTAATAAATATTAATATATGCATTGTTCTCCGATTATTACTTCAGGTGTTACGCATAAATTTGTAGGTAAGTCTAAGTTTAGCGGGGCAGCAATGATCTTGGCCTTGTCGAATTTGCAGACTGATAGTTATTTTAGGATAAAGGCATAATTGCACAGTTTCCAAAGTACGCTTTATTAACGATCAAGGAAAGTCGCAATAATTTTTGTTTTTGTAACTAATACTCGTTTAAGAATATGCTAAAAGCCGTATTCGAAAAATTTTGGCTAGAAATTTTTCATGAAAAAACTATTCTTGTGATTTTCTTTACGAGTGAATTTTACGGCTTTTATTTTGATTGTTTTTTCCTATTGCGAATATGTGTTTTTAACAGATCCATATTTTCTTTTATTTTTCATTGCATATTTTCAAAGAAAACTTATAATTTATTCAGCTATAATTTATATTATTTTAACAGAAATACAAACGTATTTATTATCAGAAAAATTGTGTGCGACGTTAGGTCAAAAAGCGATTGCAAGATGTCGCTACTTAAATTGTATTTATTATCAAAAAAACGAGAACCTAGGATAATAATGAAGAACAGCAGAGTCAATTGTGAACAATCTTGGGCGATACATTGAGTATAACATCCTCTATCCCTACAACACTTTCATCATTATCTCGATAAAACAGTTTAGGTAAATACTGCGTTTTGAAGATCACCTCCTCATATAGAGTCTGTGGAGCGGAGAGTCAGAGTAGGCGTCTCGCCGTTGGGCTGTTAACATTTTGTACCTATATACTGCCTGCCAAATGTATTAAAGCACTGAAATGAAGCCGCGGTCTTAAGAAGTATTTCAATAAGGATCAGTTTCGCACAATTTGATTGCTTTTCGGTCGATTACTTTTGGCAAGCAGAATACTTGCGCTTACTAATAGATGTTGAACTAACCAATTCTACTACCCAATGATTTTCTAAATTTTTAACTCTTGTCATAAGATCTGGCCGGCATGTCTTAGCTTAAGTGAAAAGTACGTTATTGCACTCCTTATGCTGTTTTACAATAAAGCTACGACATGCCGTCCAAATTTCATGGCAAGAGTTGATAAAAATTTTAAAAATAACGCGGTATTGTCGTTCATATTTTAAAAAACGACGGCACAGCTCTACATATTCCTGAATAGCTGAATTAATTAAATTAAATAATAAATAAATAAAGCATCTGAACGGTCCAGTGGTAAGAGGACCGGCCTTGCAATCGCATGGTCGTCGGTTCGAACCGCACTCGAGATTTTTTTCGGGGGTGGTCGGTATCGACTTCAGTGTCATCGGTATCATCCTTCAGTGTTGGGGATAAAATTCGACACTCCTTCCCCTTAAAACGGCGAGAAGGTTGGAAGTAACAAAGCCATGGAACACTTTACACACACTCAAATACTGCAAGTCTTTGACTTAGGACCCCGTTGGGCAACCACCAGATTAAAAAAAAAAATGTGCAGTTCTTTACAGAGTTGCCAAATCTAAAAATAACTTTAAACGGCTAAATTTTGAAAACTGTAAGTTTTAGGAAAAATAGGTATTATATTTGTCGATGTAATTTTTAACAGAGAATCGCGTGGTTGTGAATATTTACCGGTAAATACACACACCAGTAAATTTAAAGGAACAGACATAAAATCTAATTATGTTCTCTACAGTATAGGTAGCTACATATTGTTAATATTTCTCAGATAATCTTCTAATACGAAGTTAAGTGGAGTAATTGGAATTTGTTTTACAAAGGTTGTACCATGTGAAATCTGTTGAAGAAAAAAAACTCGAAGATGTCAGACTTGAGCAAAATATGGTTTTGAACAGAATAACTTTATTGTACAATTTGACTAATCATTTAGTGAGTTTTTTCTTTTACTTAATAGCACGTGTTCCCCCCATGAGCCCTTACAACTGCAGTCATTCTTCTTCCCATACTTCTGATAAGGCCATCGATCAGTTCTTGAGGTAATCTGTCCCATTCATCCTCAATCAATGCAACTCTTACTTCTTCTCTGTTTTGAACAGCAGGAATTCTTGATCTAAGTCTTTTGCCTAGCATGTCGCATGTCCCACACATGTTCGATCGGGTACAGGTCAGAGGAACGCGCTGGCCAAATCATTGTTGTTATACCCACTTGGTTTAAAAAGTCAGCTACACAGTGGGTGACGTGTGGGCACGCATTATCCTGCATTAGGGTGAAGTTTTTTCCGATATATGAGGCAAAAGGTACCACATGGTCTTGGAAAATATCTCTGATTTACCTATCTGCAGTTAACACTCAGCCATCAATCACCTGTGCGTGTCCCCAAACATATGCCGCCCCACACCATAATTGAACCTCCACCAAAAGGTACAATAGTAGTAAAATTAAATGGTGCATTTTTTTCTCCTTAGCGACAATACAATCTTTCCTTACCGTTAATTGAATTTATACAGAAACGGCTTTCGACCGTGAACAAAATTTGACTCCATTGGTCATTATTCCAATTTCGATATTCTCGATCAAATTTTAGTTGCGCTACACGATGATGTTTCAGGAGTCTTAGGGCTTTTATTGGCTAATATGACTTGAGACGGTAGTTCCACGAACATCTTCCAGTAGGTGCGTTTCTTGTTTAAACTGCCGCGCAGTTTAACATCTGTTTCGCAGTGTTTGCAACGTTATAAAACAATCAACTACAGCCGTGGTCGAGCATTTTCTGCCTTGCCCTCTTCTTCTCATATACTCTCCTTTCAACTTACGTTACGATGGATGGTTGATTCTGATTTACCAAACCTTCGGGCAACTTCACGATATGCTAAAATAAACTAAATTTTTCGCATTTCATACGTATCATATTTTTCGACCAGCATATATGAAAATAACTCATATTAACCCTAAAAATGTGACTGAAAGTAATGTTTTTCTGCCCTTGGGCTGCTATAGTACATTGTGTCACAACGGCAGAAAGTGAGCATTAGCAGCCCGCGGCTATGAGCTATGAGTTCATAGCTAAGGGCTGCTAATGCGTTTCTGCATGTATAACACACAACTGTTTTTCGCATAGCACTAAGCCAAATTCAAACTTTGTTAAAAACTGACGTTTAATGAAAAATTCTGTGAAATGTCAAAGCGCGCAAATGAAAGTCAAATGTGTCTCTAGGTTACGACATTTCACAGATTTTTTCATTAAACGTCAGTTTTTAACAAAGTTTGAATACTGGTTTAGTGCTAGACGGAAAATAGTTGTCACACATGCAGAAACGCATTAGCAGCCCTTAGCTATGAGCTGCCCTCGCTTATACTATACAATATATACACATTATACTATTACAATCTGTTCCTTTAAATTTGTCGGTGCATGTACTGTTGCTTACTGATAAATACAAATAAAATTAATCATTGTAAATTAAAAAAATGTTCTATGCCCAAAAATTATTAAAAATTCAATTATTATTTTCTGAAATATTACCATCAAGTAATTTTAAGAAGAAATTCACTGTTGAAGCTATATAACGCGTGATCAATATTTTTTCTAATCAAGTGATCTATGGAAAGAAAAACGTATGTCTTTGATTAATTCATTTTTTTCAAATGTCATTCCCATTTCAATGACTTATAACTGTCAGTAAGTTTAATGCATTAACAGGAATTTTTGTTCATAAAAGCTTATTGTTACATTGCGAATAGTTAAATAACAATCCAGTAATCCTAGCGAATGTTATTAACGATTTAAAACGCAGAATTCACTTGTGTTTACAAAAGAACGGCGAACATTTTACGCACCTTTCATGAACCAGTTTTTCGTTGCTCTTGGCGCGTGCTTCTTTTTCTGGGAAATGTGAACTTGGGATTTGATGTCCAAATTTATAAAAAAAAAATATAATACATAAAACAGCAGTTAGATTTTGTATAGGAATGCAATATAAATAATTGAAATGGCATTATAACTAACTAATCAAAGATACATGATTTTACTTCCATAGGTCACTTGATTAGAAAAGATATTGATCACGCGTTATATATTACGAAGAAAAATTAATCAATCAAAACGATCAATATTGAATAACGGGTTGCGGTCTATTGGACGTTTTTACAAGGATGAGCTCCTTTGTTTAAATCTCAATATATCGATTTTCATTAAAATCTTCATCAGGATAAACTATAAAGAATAACAAGTGTCACTCTAAGTTAAGTTAAAAGTAAATTACTTACAACTGGAGACTTAAGCATAACTTGAACATAATTTTAAAACATTAAATTACATTTTAAAATTGTAAAAGACGTTAAATTGGAACGACAAACATTTTTCAAAGTGTTCTCTAACTGGTCTTAGATATATTTGAAAATAAATTAAATTCAAGTTTACTGATAGCAAAATCCAACAATCTGTCCATGACAATCAGGGCTAAAACAGGGTTTATTGGATTCCCCATAGGCATGCCAAATTTTTGTAAGTAAAATTGATTATGAAAGGAGAAAAAATTGTTATCAACAATAAAATTAAGTAATTTTAAAAACTGTTCACAAGTAAGGCTGCTATGAGGTTCAATTCTATTCCAATCTTCTGTGATGATGTCAATAACTACATTAATCGGAATATTGGTGAACAATGAGATCACATCCAAGGAAATGAGAACATAATTATTGGGAAGAGTGAAATTTTTTATTTTGTCAACAAAGGCAAATGTATCTTTAATATTGTAATCTGTTTTTGAGCTGAAAGCTTTATTCAAAATGTTTGATAAAAATTTTGCTAAATTATAAGTGGTAGAACCAATGCTACTAACAATTGGTCTTAGAGGGATATCGGTCTTATGTATCTTTGTAAGGCAATAAAGCTTAGGACAAGTTGAATTATAAATAATCAAATTTTTACAAGTTTCAGCATCCAAACTGTTTTTTTGTTTAATTTCATTTATCAATTTGTTGAATCTACGAGCCCTGCATCAAAAGTATTCGCCTAGCTAGTGTAGCAGTTTTTGAACATAAAATCATTATTAGAATTTAAATATCAAAATTTTATTTAAAATTATATAAATTTATATTTATTTATTATTATTATTCTCGAAAAATAATCTACCACTGAGTAACTAATTAACTGTCTCTTTTTTTACTCAAGACAGGTAGGCGAATACTTTTGGTGCAGGGCTCGTATTTTGTATTTTACTTGTTGGGTCATTCTCTACAGCCTCACAGGTATCGTCTTCTCCCAGAAGTTGTTGGACTTGGTTTTTGTAGTCGGCTGAGTTCATAATTACCGTCGTATTGCCTTTATCGATTTTCACAATAAGAATTTGAGGATTTCTTTTTAGATACTTTTTAGTTTTGTAATAAATTTTTTCAAAGTCAGATAGTCTTTCTTCTTGTAAGTAATTGGTAATAATATTAGTGACTCTACCTGTCTACCTCTAATTACATTCTTTTCCTCTTGTTCAGGAACTTCATCCAATATGTTTTCAACTTCTGAGAGGAAACGATACATGTTAGCAGTATTTTTGCCAGGAAAAATACTAAATTTTGGTCCAAAGATAGGAAGTCCGATATGTCATCAGGGATGATTGTGTTTGAGATAATTTTGATCCATTTACTGTTGTTAACAAAAAGTTTTTTTTGTAATCTATGATTTTACAATTTCTGAATGTTTCTTCGTTTAATGTAATGAAATCTTTTTTCAAATGATAATTGTAATCTAAATTTATATTCATTAACAATGTGTAAAGGTAAAGTTTTTGAGATGTCAGCAATTAAATTTTGAATATTGTATTTGATTTGAAAGAACAATTATGAGTAATTTTGATTTCAAGATTAAGTATTTTTCTTCCCAACCTGTTTTGTAAATGAATAGCTTCTTGTGATGTTCTGGGATCCTGTGTAGTTAACAGTTGATTTATATTTTTGTACCCATGTTTGATGTGGTTTGGTAGAACATCGTTTCTTCTGCATTCTAATAAAAATATGTTTCTGTTTCTGTTGTTTTTCTTAACTAAGTTACGGTCGTGACTTATAAAACTATACATATATTACCACCATTAATAAGCAGTAGATACAATAGTAGCTCAAGCTCTGCAAGGCTAAGTTTTTCGTCTATTACATATCATGTTTCGTTTTAACTTGAAAACCTATGAACATATTTTATGTGCTCTTATCTTAAATCCTTTGATTTTTATATGAACCCTGTGTCCAGGTCTAGAATATACAGCGAAGTACCTATTAGAAAGTGATTAAACTAAAATTTCGTTTTTTATTTTATAATATAACCTATCTTATCCATGCCGTTTTCAAGTTTCAATGGAACAATCGGTAGGTAAACGTTACATAAATGCTAAATGTATATGCGTGAAACATAGAAAAAGCGATTTGACTGATTTGACAGCAAGGCTGTTCTGTTGTCTTAAGTTCGAGAATAAAGGCTTCAGGCATTAAGTGGGTGAGAGAAACATCTTTAAAAACTGAACGAAAATATTACGTCTGGCGTATTTGTCAAAAATACAATATATGTACAGTCGCGCAAGTGTCCGAATTACTGAAAAATCACATCATTCATTTTTATATCTAAATTTTTTTCAAAAATCTGCTTTTGTGATAAACGAAATAAAACTCCGAAGGTATAACAGACTTCTTTGGTTTTTGTTTTCACTGCATACCATGTTTTTCTTTGCAGTGTTATTTTCAAAAATTTCTTGCATTTCCAGCTGTTTCAAGTTGTTAAATAGGGATATGTGATATATGGAAAAGCATCAGAAAAAATAGATCTATTCAATGGTATTAAAACCCAACGTAGCGCCCATAAGAAAAAATGAAACTGATGGTCAGAACGAGACGAAACGTTTTAAGTAAAATCTAATGATATCATCGTAAAGAGCTTAAAAATGTGCCTGTAGAATGTATTAATTTTGTTATGATTCCTGCAATAATAACTTCGTTTTCTTGTTTTTGGAAATATTTCAAAAACTACAAATCGTAGATTTTTCAGAACAGATTATTATTCAGCACCAAAATACGCAACTTTGCCCCAATTTAACCGACTTCGTATCTCTTACCGTTTCCGAGATCCCAATGGTGAGCCTCGAATTTGTAACAGCCTGTATTTTAGGGAATGTTGCACAATTGGAAGCACCAAAAAAATTTAGTATGTATATTTTTATGTTAAAATTATAGAAAAGCATCTAAAACTCATTTAGGTGAAATAATTTTTTGAAAAGCGTCTTAGTTTTTTTAAAAACGGTCCTCAAAGTTTAGAATTATCTTATTTGAATTGCAAGAACGCGTTGTGACGTAGTTATTACCTACTACTGGTGGAGATTCGAATTTGAAATGTGTTACTACCACAGTTCGAACTACTGTAACTACGGTAGTTGTTCAACGTGTATACGTACTCTACATTTATTGCAAAAACACAATTTTCTACAAGAAAGAAGTATGTTGTCAAGCTATTATTTAACCAAGGAAACATATTTTAACTTTTGTTTTTAAAATATTTGTGAGGTATTATATGCTGCAAAAAAATTCCTATTTATTTCAGTTCTTAAATACAATAAAAAAAATGTACACATATTCCATACAATTTAGTTTATTTATACAAAACATGCAAAGTCTTCAATATTATTTTGGTATCTGGTTATTTTAGACCCACTTAGGACCACAATCATGTAAATAAGATCATTTCTTTTCATTAAATTAAAAAAATGTTGTATCAAAAAAATTACCACATGGCTAAAAATTGTCATTATATAATTAAGTCAGTCTTACAAATAAACGGTATTTGATAAACACCTTTTGGTAAAAAACTCGTGCTTGGCCTTAATTTTAGGAGGCTGTGACATTTTGAAGAATGAAGTTATAGTTGTATTACTACCAGCAGCTATTTGTTTGGATTCTTCATCTTCATCCTTATCCCACTCGACATGATATGCCTTCTCCTCAAGAATATTACTTGCTGTGGACCAACTGAAGCGTACTAGCTGTGGATACCCAAAAACAGGGTCACAGTAATCCAACAAAAATTTCTTAGTGAGAGGATCTAAAAATGTAGATAATTTTAATGCATAATTGTTTCTGTAAATCTAATTCTAAATTTCATTTCACTCGATTACAAATTTATTTAATTTAATTTAAAGTAAACTTATCATTATAAAGTTTTTTGCTTATCCTAAGAGCCGTATTACACTATGATATTTTTTGTGCAAAATTTGTTACGAAGTGAGCGAGAAGTGCCAATTCAACCAATCAGAATTCACTGTGGTAGCTCATCTCCCTCACTTTGTAACAAAAAATATTATCAAATTTAACACGTTGACTGCCGTAATAGTCAGAAATATCTTGTCCCTTCTGGCCAAAACTATTTTATCCTTGAATATGACAGCAATGAGATTGTTTTAAGCGTAAATGATTATATTTTTCCCAAAAACATGTTTTTCACTTTTTTTGAGCTGAGAAGCATCCTTGATTCACGCGGCTGATATAGCTAAATTTTGCACTAATGGCCGTAAGAATCATATGTCGATTCAATCAGGTCCAGGCCAAAAGCAGTTTACACAGCTTACAGCCGTGTTCTATCGGTTGCATAAAAGTTATATTGATCTGAGAAACAAATGTTGGTCTTCCTGGCCATTAACACTCACAGTGCTTGAGAATCAATTGTTGATACTCATGGCTACTGAGGTGAATTTTCCGTGCATCACGTTGTGCTTTCACGGCAGCCAACGTGTTAACAAGTGTAAAACGGCTCTTAGGTAAAGTACGTACCATTAGGATATCCACTGCCAAAATCCTTTGGTTTAGCATCAATACCATCTTGAAAAATCCAGGTTGATAAAACATGATCTCGAGTGACTTTAGCACATATACTTGCAGCAGAGACGACTGAATATGTTGAATCAGCCTTTTTGGCAACTGTAATCTTATAATCTGGGAAGAGATTCAACAAATACTCCTGATACTTTTCTGGTGGTCCAACTGTATCCACATAAATTTGAGCCAAGTTAACACCTGCACTGATAGCAGATCTAATTAATTTGATAGCCGCATCCATCGACAACTGATTAAGTGAATATTTACTCCTGCTTAACATACTGTTGCTTATACTATTTGGTGAAATTATCTCGACAGCCCAACCAATTGCAGCTGATGAATCGCATATCATTTGAAATATCTTCTCCCGCGTCTGTTCAGTGAGAGTTTTTGAATCTGCACAGCCTATCATTTCTAGTAATTCCAGCTGGTTTAATGGGCAGAATGCCGTGCCGTATACCATAGGACCTAAAGTACGTATGTATTATTTGAATAAAATAAAAATAAAATATGTAATATAACAGCAACATGAAAATAAATTCAGTTAAACTAACCTAAAACCGGTCCTCGTCCTGCTTCGTCTATTCCTAATACACATGGACAATCTTTGCATACCTGCGGAACGTTGGATGCGTAATACGAATTGATAGAGTTATCTTGTTCCGATAAGAATTGATCAAGCGTCGTTAAATTAATTATTCGAGATTCTGTCCCCTCCATTTTTTATAATAATTGTTTACAATGATCTGGGAGGTCGTAGATACTAGATAGACAGTGCCTAATAGCGTTTTCGATTCACTTGCACCGGTTGCACTCAGTGTATTTGCATCTTCTTTTAACCTCATGTAATAACACTAGATGAAGATATTCTCAGTGCGCACTAGTGCGGTCAATCGAAAACGCTATTAATGTTTCCTGTATTCTCGATTGATATCAGCATGTGAGTGAAATAGCGAATATCTATGAGTAATTTTGGCTCATGTATCCGACAAGGATGTCACTCGAAGCCTATGTCACGTGACTTAATGAGCAATGCTTTTGAAGCGGGTGTATTTACCATCTCGCTCTTAAGCTAATATTAATTCCTCTTTCTCTACAGGGAATCTGGCTACTTGATAAATCTATAAATTGTTTACTATTGCAGCCAATTGTCGACAGTGTTGCCAACCTGTATAATTAAAAAATCGCTTTTGTTAATTTGTTATGACAAGAAAACAAGCGTCTCACCCTTTGAATATAGAGGGGAAGAAGGAGCATTTATTATTTTCATCAAGAACGCTAGACGGAAGTGCCGTCTTGTAAACCCACTTTAACGGTCATTCATAATTATATCATTTGAGTGCGATCACGAATTATTCTATTTAACGGTGTAATAACAGTTTATTTCGAATTTAGGAATAACGTTCCATTAGTATTGTCTGTTTCAAAATTAAAAAATGTCTAATACTTCACAGCAGCTCCATTATCTTTCACACTTTACAAACGCTCAGGCATTGAATAAATACAAGAACGGATATAGTCAGGGGAAAGTTCATTCCCAATTTCTTCAATCTTATCTAATAATTCGTGTGCATTTGCAGCTCTAAAATGAATGGCGTACATTTTCTTCACGATATAACCCCAAACATGTTCAATGGGGTTGATATCTGGGCTTCTGGAAGGCCATGGCAATATGGCAAACGCACAACGTTATTTTCTTCAAGCCAGCTTTTTACAACTCTAATGTATCTTCTTACTAACCACCCTTCTTCAATTAGTGTAATTATTTGCGGTTTTTGAGCAACAGTTAAATGCGGCATGTTACTGTCGGTATGTCACCTTGACAATTATTTTGACGTAGAAGTCGAAAATATTTCAAACAAAGTTAAGTTCACAGCGAGACATTTTGAGTGTATGCTTTTATTAATTCCGCAACCGTACGTACAGCTGAATTAAAAAAAATCGGGAAATGAAATTTTTCCAATTGTAAATTTGGTTCTATTTGTCAATTAATTGTCTACTTGACAATACATACAGTATGAGCATAAATGATTGAGGACAAGTTGAATTTCCCGCCTTTCAATATTTTTCTTAAGTTGGTCAAATGCATAGGTTACAAAAAAAAATAGGCAAGTGATTTATTTATTTTAAATACAAGAAGCGGCAATAACTACTGACAGGTACATTAGGCAAACGCGCCCCATTTTGTCTTATGAATTCTTGGAGCCGGCTGCAAAACTTACACAGGCGACACTGAACAAAAATTAATTTCTCAGGACGGTCACACACAAAGAGTAAAAATTACTAGATAGAGACGCGGGAAATTCAACTTGTCCTCAATCATTTATGCTCATACTGTACATGCCTTTCAAAAAATTAACCTGTTTACTTATAAAGTGACGTACCGTCAAATAATTCCAACCTATTTCTAATAAATCCGTTTTCACGCTATGAAAATATTGAAAAAAACGTGCCGATCTTTTTTGACATTTCCCGATTTTTTTTAATTCAGCTGTATTACAATTAGATACCTAATTTTCTTCCAAAATGTGTTTTTCTTTAGAATAAAGTTATTTACATTATAGGCTATACAAACAACAGTCAGTCATAGGCGTAGTTATAACGATGTGGAAATGTAGTGACAAAAGTTATTACTGTCATTTCCTACATCGCTTAAATCGATTGTAATCTAACGCAGATGAATTTCTATTCAGTCTTTTATATCACTGTCTACACCTATCACAGCAAAATACTGAATTAAAAACTCGCCCAATGAAGGATAACAGGTACTCTACTGCCACACTACTGCTAACAGGAAATATTTGTCCGCCATATGCGAAACCCATCGTGGACCAGTTTTATATGCGAAATACTCCTTCCTCCCCTCTATTTTCAAAGGTTTGGCCGGAGAAAATATAAGGTCTTAAGGTTAAAATTAAATGCCCATCGAAATAATGAACGGTTTTAACACGCTTTCAAGTGTATAACTTTCATGAGTGCATGGATTTTAAGGTTCCGAACTAGTTCGGAACGTCTCCGCGAAAAGACCTATAGGGACCGTGCACATGCCTGCGTTCAGCGACGCCTGGCGGTGATTTATGCATTAGTGGTATGAAAACATTGTTTTTAGGTTAATACACCTGTGACAAGTTGAAGCGACGTTATTAACGTCACTCTGTAATTTTTAATTTTGCAATTACAATGGATGTTGAAATATATTTTAAAATCTTATTTATGTAAGTGGACGACCAGCTGGTAGTGGCCGGCCATCAGGCGCAGTCATCCTATGCATAACTTCAATAGCCAAGCGAAAATTTTGGTATTTGCGGAAGAAATTTTGCATGGCATTGATGGTCAATAAAATTTTTGGTTGTGCGCAGATTTGTTGTTATTTCTTGTAATTGTATTAAAAATATTTAGGGCTTTTTCTAAATTTACTCAAATCTTGCAACAAGTTTTGTTGTTTGATGATCAGTACAATTTCTAAATATGCAAAATTTATGCAAATCCTACATGATGTCACTAATAGATGTGAAAATATATTACAAATTGAATTCTATTGTTTATGAGCACAGTATTTCAGAAAACACATCAGAAGATCGGCAGTTGATTATTGTTGGACATGGGCGTTTTACGTTATTTCTAAATTTTTCCTTTCAAACACGTGGATTTTAAATGCATGACCTCCGTACACAAATTTTTGGAAATTTGCCTAACTGGAACGTATTCTTCACTCTTTTTTGTTCTTTTACACCCATTTGTATAAATAAAATGGGTAACGAGAGTGACTCATAGAATTAATGTAAAAGTGCTATAAATTAAACAAAAATCTGAGTACAAACCTCAATTTAAGATACATCACTAATATAATCAGTCTTTTAATACAATTAACACAAAGTATTCCAGTTAAATAGTATAAAACATGTTCCACATGCATTTGACATGAAGTCGGTCTGATGATCGGTTGGGGCTATTGTTTATATTGACTTCTTCACATGAAACGCATACCATCAGTATCCTGACCGTAAATGTATTCACAATACCAAGACTAACCATCCGTTAATCATCAACCGCATTTGAAATTGGCCTACATTTGTTGACTTGCTTTCCGACTTCTCATGAAATTCTTCAAACTTTCATTTCATCTGAGTCTCCTGCACATTTTTCGAATAGAGTACGTTGTACTTAATGGCTAATCGATATTGAAATCTATGAATCACTTTCAAAACAGCATACAAACTTAAATGTTTCAATCCATATATATTTTCTTGCTACTGTCTGGATAATTGTAAAGTTTAACATTCTTCCTGTTACTATAACTCTTATGACAATTTACAGTTGTAGTACATAATAACTATTTGATCTTCCGGTATGAAATTAATTACAAAATTCAAGTTCAAATGCACACTGGGCATTTGAAATGACAGATGTACATTTGAACTGTCATCATACTCGTGTTTTCATACCACTTATGCAAAATATGGCCATTGGTGGCGCTGTCATCGCATGTGCACGGTCCCTATACTACCTCAGGACCATCTACGAATATGGCCGAGATGTTGCGAACACTTCTGAATATTCAACGATGGGAAATAAGAATCGACATTCATGTTTGACTTCACAGCCACTCAGGACTACAATAATTATTGTTGGACACATATTAGTACACAATCCTTACTTGTAAAATAATATATTCTCGTCTTTTTTTCTCCTATTGCTGTAATTTATAACCGAACAAGCAACGGGCATTTTCCGTTTGTAGAAATTACTCAACAAACAATTCAGTTTGTAGATTAAACTATATACTTATCAGCAAATAACGTTAAACATAAGTAATTATCATCACACAACTCACCTCAACTGTCATGGCGAATGCTAATACCTTAAGTCACAGTTGGGGACCCGTATTCGCCCTTCTATGGTTTACTTATATAGTTCGTTGCTCTAAGGAGTCTAAGGGAATTGTGTAGTGAGTCATTAGGAGGTTCTGAATAGTTCGGAAGCATTAAAAGCATGCATTCATCAAAGTTGTGCACTTGATGGCGCTGTTGAAACCGGTCATTACTTTGGTGGGAAACTGATTTTGACGGTTCCGAACTACTCAGAACTTGCTAAGAGAACCTATCATCATCGATTGGCAGTAATTTCAAATTTTCTCCAAATATTAATGATCTCACTGTATTTGTTCATTTTTTTAATTTTTTTTTTACGATAATGCAAGACTTATTTAATTACGCTTCACGTATCTGAAATTGTTTAAAAACAATAGTAATTAATTTATTAAGTATAACCACAACATATATTTTATTTTCGGCTCTGTATTAATTTCGCAATATTTAATTTATTAAGCAAAGTAACCTTTGACACACGCAGATAAACTTCTCGATATACATTTTCAAATACCACATAGTTTTATTTCATTAGTAAGTAACATTGGTTCATCGGAAAAATGGTTCGAGAGAAAGTTGTACTTGCATATTCCGGCGGTTTGGACACAAGCTGCATTTTAAAATGGCTTTTGGAAAAGAACTACGAGGTTATTTGTTATATGGCGAACATTGGCCAAGAAGAAGACTTTAATGCGGCGATAAGCAAAGCTTTACGAATTGGAGCAAGCAAGTTATGTAATTTTAAGATAACTAGTTATACGTACACTCCGCGACAACTGATTAACCTCTAGTCAGATTTTACACTTTTTGTTAGTTTTTTTAATAAGGGTGGTTCTTGGTTTTAAGTATAGGCAGAATAAAATTAAGCAAAATATTGTAGAATATTATAATGCGTTATAAACTTTCATTATAAATATTTTTCACAAAAATACTGATACACGTGCGACAAATGGTTGACCTCACTCATATTCTTTTAAATTTTGAGACTGAAATATCAAGTTACCATTACGAACAAACGTCATTTTCATTATTGAACTCAATATCTAGTAGGCATCAGTCACAATCAGTCAAATTGTAAAAATGGGTGCTGGAAAAAGACTAACTGCTGAAGAAATTGGAAAAATTAAAATTTTAAAAGAAGAAGGCTACTCTAATAGGGACATTGCAAGAAAAATTAATAGAAGTCCTCGAGTTGTAAACAATTGGGTAAATAATATGGAAAATTATGGGAAAAACTATGCTGGTGGGGTGAAAACGGCAACTACCGAAAGGGAAAGGCGCAACATTCTACGCGAAGCTTCTAATTCCACTCTTACAGCAAGCAAAAAAAAGCACGCTGTTGGTAGCACTGCAAGTGTGAGAACTATTCAGAGGATAATAAAAAGTTGCCAACACCTCAAGCGACGTCGTTTACAAAAAAAAAACATTGCTAACTGCACGCCACAAACAGGCAAGATTAGATTTTGCCAGAAACCATATGAACTGGATTGATCAATGGAAAAAAGTAATTTTCACTGACGAAAAAAGGTTTTGTTTAGATGGCCCAGATGGTTTTTCTTACTATTTTCACGATTTAAGAAAAGAAAAAAGTATTTAGTTCGCCGTCATAATAGAGTAGGAAGTGTAATGATATGGGGGGGCCATCTCTTCTAATGGACCAGTGCATTTAGAGGTTTTGCAAGACAGACAAACCACCCAGAAGTACAGACAACTTCTTACCATAGCAAAACCACTAATTAGTGACATTATGGAAAATGAAGAATGGATATTTCAACAAGATCTCGCCCCAATTCACACAGCAGGGATCATGCAAGAATGGTTTAGGGAAGAAAATATTCAGGTTTTGGACTGGCCTAGCATTTCTCCCGACTTAAATATTATTGAAAATCTATGGGGCTGGTTGGTACGTAAGATTTACGAGGATGGGCGACAGTATAATAACATTGAAGCTTTAACTAACGCAACCGAAGAAGCATGGGGCAATATTCCACAAATGTTATTAGATTCACTGTATCGTTCACTGCCAAGTAGAATATTTGAAGTTATTAATAAGAATGGATCTCATACTCATTATTAATTGTAGTTGCATTGTTAAATAAAATAGTTAAGTTCCACTTTTAATTTTATTTTAGAGCTGAGGTCAATCACTTGTCGCAAAGCAATAGTTAAATTTAGTAAACATTCCTCAAAATGTATTAATTCCGTCAAATTCTCACTAGATATTTTAGGTAGTAGTAATTTCAATAAACTAATAAAGTTAGTAATGCTAAAATTACCTCATAAAAATCAAGTGTGGCCGAAAAATAATGAAAAAATTATTTGAGGTTAATTAGATGACGCGGAGTGTATATGTAATGTACAGTCCGAATTAAAAGTAATGTCGCCCCAATAAGTAAATGCATGGTATTTCTTGTATCGAAATATCGAATACCAATAGAACCTAACATAATTCAAAAATATAGCATTGGCCGTTGTAAATAAAAAAATCTTTAATTTATACCTCAATGATGCAAAAATATTTACATGTATTTATAGTTCATATGTGACATTCCTAGCTAATATGCAAATATCCGATAATTCTATCCGATACGTATCGATATACTGATACTGATGCATATCGATATTCGGTATATCGTTACATTTGTACAGTATATCGATACAACTTATATATCGATGTGTATTGATATTCAATATATCAATGTAGTTAGAAAAGTGTATATACGTAAAGATTTGCGACGTATCGACTCAGTTGAAAAAGTGTATCGATACGTACCGATATACTTATCTACGAGACTTACACTGATCCAGCATTCAGCTCTGTTTGTTCACTTCTTTAATATTTTCCTACTCTCTTTTAAATCAACAATAAACTTTGACATTTTTTGTTTAATTTAATTTGTGTTTAACAGGTTGTTGTCGAAGACGTAAGAAACAACTTTGTTAACGAATACGTTTGGCCAGCTATCCAGGCCGGACTATTATACGAGTCTCGATATCTCCTGGGCACTTCTTTAGCTAGGCCATGCATTTCTATGGGTTTAGTCAAGTGTGCCAAAGAGAATGATGCGCAATACATATCGCACGGAGCAACAGGGAAGGGAAATGATCAAGTACGATTTGAGTTATCAGCATATTACCTCTGGCCAGAAGTACAGGTAAATTGATAACAATCGCCAGAAGAATCATCGAAAAGATTGATTAGTATGATTGATTACAATGGCTCCATGAACTTAAAAGGATTTCATTCAGCTTAATATTTTTGCCCTTCCTTCTTAACTTTATTCTTGTTTTTGTTTTCCCAAATTATCTTCATATAACGAACAATTTGAGTAATTTTTATGTACATAGGTCATAGCACCTTGGCGTTCTACAGAATTTTGCCAAAAATTTCAAGGTCGCCAGGATCTACTAAAATATGCCGCAGAAAACGAAATACCAGTATCAGCAACGCCGAGCTCTCCTTGGAGCATGGACGCCAATTTGATGCACATCAGTTACGAATCCGGAATTCTAGAAAATCCAGATGCTCAACGCCCGTTAAGTCTATACCTAATGACACAAGATCCTTCCAAATCACCTAATGCCCCCTACAAATTGGAAATCGAATTCTCAAAAGGACTACCCTCTCTCGTGAAGACCCAAGAAAACAAAACGCTTCGAGGCAACTTAGAAATATTTACTTTTTTGAACAAGATAGGCGGCGAATATGGAGTTGGTAGAATCGATATAGTGGAAAACAGATTCATAGGATTGAAGGTTACTTCTCAAAATAAGCAAAATATATTTTCACAATATACATTGTTTTTAGTCTCGAGGTGTGTACGAAACACCCGGTGGTTACATTCTGCACACGGCCCACACTGATTTGGAGGTATTTTGTCTGGACAAAGAAGTCTACAGATTGAAGCAAATACTCAGAGATCGCTTATCCGATTACGTGTACAATGGCTTCTGGTTTTCTCCGGAAGGAAACTATGCCAGAAATTGCATTGCTTTGGCCGAAGAAACCGTGACGGGATCGGTTAAGTTGCAGTTGTATAAGGGCAATGGTGTGTGTGTGCGTTTAATTGCTGACAGCGAAAGATTAATGCTCAAGTGCTTTTTAGTGTACGTTCTGGGGCGTTCTTCGCCAACGTCGACCTACAACGAAGACTTAGTTTCCATGGATAGGCATTCGGGTTTTAGTCCTGCAGATGCTACAGGTTTCATCAATATTCACGCGATACGTCTAAAGGAGTACAAACGCATAGAGGAATTAAAAAACGAAAAGAAATCAAAATAAAAATTATTTCCTACAATTATTTATTAATATCCAAGCCGTGTATCCAAGTTCTTTGACGTTTTGAAAATGATCTGATTTCGTTTTGGGAAAAGACCAAGAGATTAAAATAGGACATCCTTTAAAACGTTGCTTTAATTATATCTATAGGATAATTATGTAGACGTAGGACAGGGACTTGTTTCTGCAACAAAATTTTCCGTAAACTAAGTCTTAAATATTTTTATATTTTTTATATTAAGGAGTTTCTGGATACATTAACACCTGTGCCATAAGTTATACACTAGGTTTCCAATTAAAAGAAAAGCATAAATCTTAACTTGTGGAATAATATTCTCATCTAAAGAACACGTGTCACAACAACCAATGACAGCCAGAGATTATAAGGCGGGAACAACGCCAAGAAAAAGACAGGGCATATAACCTCTGGGAGAGAAAAAGGATAACGTCCAACTTGGTTTGAAATATCAAACAAAAGTACAATTTTTTACATACTATTGGGCACAATGGAATTTTCAAAGTTAGACAACGGAGTTCTTAAAATTGAAATGGGAGTGAAATAAAGAGCTAGAGATAATTAAGATAAAAATTGATACCATTTAATTTGTTGCTGAAATAACTGTCAGTTACCTAAAAATAAAAAAATATAAATGGAATGCTTAACGTTTATTGAACAGAGTGTAACGTAATAGAACATAGAACTATTATATTGTGTTAAAAGCATTATGCTGAAATATAGGGTGTTACTTTACTTGAGCCACAAAAAGAATGCAGGCATCTGCTTGACCATGCTTTAATTAGACAATCAGAGCGCATCAGACTAATATATTCACTAGCGGCGTAGAAACTTTTTAATGTTGATTTTGTATAAATAATACTGGAAAAGTAAAAACGACCGTTTGGTTTTCAAAACTTATTGTTTTCATATGTCTTTAATCTTATTAAATACTACAATACTCTATTTTGAAGATCACTTCACATTCAAAATGCATAATTAATTAAATTTCGAGAGAGTTATTTGTTTTTCCAATGATATATGAAATCTAAAGAGGATAGTTATTGTTATTACTGATTTTTTCCGACGATACAAGTGTTACTGCTTGTCTTTATTGAGTATTACGTACAATTTCAAAATAAATGGCTCATACAGTTTCCCGTGCGATGTCGCGGTCAAGGGATAAATGGCTCATGTTTAGTAACACTCTATGTATATATACATATACCTTCGAAAAATAGATAGGCTCTTTAAGTGATTTCTTTCTACATAAGTACGAACGTGATAATTTTTCAAGTGAATATTTTCCTCAGCATGTTGCAGTCAGTGCGGAGCATTCTGAAACTGTGTAAACTGACGCAAAACGGTAAAGTAAGAAAACGAAGTCTTCATTGTCTGCAATAAAACGATCAAATTTCTCTCTTTTCTAAAGTTTATTTTGTATGACCTTACCCACATGAATGTCTCCAGATTTAAATCTGCAAACTTTCCAACTGTCAGAGTAACAGGTTTGTTAACGCGAAAGTGCATCATCATCAGAAGTTTTTCAAATTTCTTATTGCACATGTACCACTCGATCGTATACAAAATATACTGCAGTTCTTCACTCTATGAAACACTTTGGAAATTCACCGATTTAAAACATTTGCTTTGAAATGGTATACCTTAGTTTTTAGCAACTCTCCTAGGAGGCAGGGGCAAAAAATGGAAAAGGACGAGCTGACGAAATACACGAAGCCGCAGATTTCCAAAATAGTATCATCGGTCTGTATGACAGAGAAAAATGTTTCAAGAAAAAATATAAGAATACCTACCGTAACTTACCGTAATTATAAAGAAGGCGCAGATCAAGTTAAGAAATATCACGAAAATGTTGTAGACCAGTAACAGAGGTGAGAAAAACTTTTCTAATTCAGCGCAGAAACGTACCAGCAGCTGATGAAATTCGATGAGTTCCCCGAATTTTTTTATCAGCGCTATTGTAAATTTCTTGGATCTTATTGTTTCATTTATACCAAAGAAAGGATCTGGTACATCTCTTGCGATGTTATCGTCCTTAAGAGGCAATTTGCTGCAACAGAAATTTCGAACTATTACCAACGGATTTTTTTAATGCAAGAAAAGTATTAATTCATTTCATTCATTAATTTATACACAGTACGTTTTGTCTTTAAAATATTAATTTAATTCAAATTTAATAATTTATAAAGAAAATATTGTACCATCATTTACAAGTAGTTGCTTTTGTATAAGGAACCAATGTGTTCAATCTAGTAGAATAGCAGTTTAATTGCAGTCGCAATCAGAAGCACTTTTAGTAATACGCCACATCTCCTTTCATTTTTCTTTTTATCAAATTCATTTTTAAAATAGGTATCATTAACACTTTTTTTGTGAATTTTGTGATTTTTAAATACTCGTTCTGAGGAATACTAAGGGTGCGTTCAGATTGCTAACTCGAGAAGCCCTTTATGCTCTAAATTTTGCGTATCCGTTCAGGCTTGTACAATTGGGGTAAATAGAGCAGCTCTCGAATCGTTCGGTCTTATTCACCTTAAGTGTATGGAGTTGACTCTCTTCGCCCTAACTCGGGAAGAGTGAGCTCTAAAAAGTGGGCCAAAGTTCTATTAATCAAATATAAATTATATACCGGGTGTTTCAATGAAGATGCACCAAACTCGGTATGTTGGTAGATATCGTGAAAAGAAATAAAAGTTTCCTATAATATTTTTTTTTTAAATGAATAAGTTTTGAGATAATCGAAGGGAAAGGAGAATCGTATATTTTTAAAACGTACAATAGATGAGAGCGGCCCGAATTCTTAACCTACCTTAACGTTCGGTTTTTTACTTTATTACCCCATAAACTGTCGCGCCTCAGATGATATGATGAAACACATTTAGTTCGTTCACTCCGTTCGTTCACTAACGTTGTAGTGGCGAGTAATTAGTTGGTGTAGTTTATACTTTTCATTTTTAAGTTTATTATGTAAGTGTGTGTGTGGGTGTGTTGGTGGTGCGATGGGCAATTACACATTTCGAGAATACGCAGATTATTCGAACACATGTAAGGTAATTGCCATTTACGTAATTCGCCCGCTTCCGAAATTGTTTCTTCCTCATGTGATCAAGTTCAGTCTGATAGGCAAATAATTTAACAGACCGGCGTGGCGGAAGCAACAATTCAATTTATTAATTGTACATAATTGTAGTAATTGTTGGATACAGAGACAAATAAAAACGTTACAAGCGTTAATTATTTATCGTACATTATTAAGACTCGGCAAATTTGATGTAATTACGGTTTGCATAAATGTTAGTGCGGTGAAAACGCACGCTTTTTTCAAAGTGTTCGTCTTTAACACGTCTTGCGGTCAAGGCCAAACTTAAAAGCCTGTCATAAATTTTTTCGTTTACGATAGTTATTTACTGTCTTCTTGCAGGCGCGTGCCATTCATAAAACAATTTAAATCGCTCGTCTTGTTTCACGGCTGCAGAAATTTAAATCGCTACGGTATTTCTAAAAACATCGGCTCCAAATTATGCAAATTTCAAGTTGCACCAATTAAAAATTTTTATTAAGATATTTTGTTTGAAATAATGTCAGAAACGTGTCCCTTAAGTTTGGTGCATCTTCAATGAAACACCCTGTATAAAACTCTTGCTTTAACTATGTTGGAAATAATAAATTCAACAAAATTATTCACTTTCTCCTGTGATATATTTTTGTAGCTTCTTCTTCTAACTCGTCATCAAACAGAATATTTTTTACTTGATGAAATATGGAATGCATACGTAGAAATTTATTATCAAATTTTATTAAAGTGAACTGCCGATGAAATAAATAATCGTTGACCAAAATTTTGGAGCATAGGAAGATATTAAATACTTCTAGGTTAAGTTTATAAACTCTAAATGCTCTAATCCGTTCGAATGTGTTGTTTTACTCTAAACACTTTGCATGTCACGTGATCAAGTTCTACTCCAACTCCACTCCAACACCGTCATAAGGTCTCTTTGTTATCCTGAATTGGTATACACAAATGCATACTTTTTCACAAAATACGCTTTAATGCGACCTTAAATGTTTGTGTGGTACGTCAGTATGGATGTGTATGATTTGTATTGACACATTATCAAAGAATTTACACTTCATTAAGGCATATTTCGCAAAAAAAGGGTACACTAGTGTACACCAGTGCAGGATAACACACAGACCTATGACAGTTCGAGCGCACCCTAAGAATCTTGTTTTATTTTTCGAATGTCTTACCACGTTTTGTTTCTTTCTATTAAACTAATTTTTCATTGACGTTTTTTTACAATATTTTTTCTACCGATTTTTGATTTACAAGGACTTTCTGAAACTCATCGATTTTTCCTTTTTTATCAATATTATTTTTCTCACTTTCATTTTGCATGTTTTAGTTCTCTTGTGTGTCTTTTTAAATTACTTTTCCGGATTTCATTGACAACTTTATTGTTTTATTGGCAGTCCATTGATTTCCAAACAGTTAGTCTTATTTTTTATTCATTTTCTTCTTCATCTTTAAAGGATAGGCATCTTTTTCTTCGTATTTAATGCTTTTTTATTTAAGTTCTCTTTAGCTTCATGTTATCTACTTAACTTAATTCTTTACCGTGTAATTTTCTTTGCTTTTAGTTTGTCTCTTCAGTTTTTTTGTCTTTGACGCTTCTTCTTCTTTCTTTCATTTTCTGTCAGTTTTACAATTTTTAAATGCTCTATGATTTTTAAATAATCAATCTTCCTTTAATTTTTATTCGTACTGATATTTTCATGTACCTACTTTGAAGTTTGAAAAGCATGGAACGCCGATGGCAAAACTGAAATATTCCTACTCTACTACTGTAAAGTGCAATCGAGTGCCGCTTCAAAACCTATATCCAAACCAAGCTTTAAACATCGTCTCATGAATGATGCCGAGCTCATTGATTTAGTTGAACTAAACCCTGCTTTGCACCAAGCAACTACACTCAACTTAAGTTTAAGCATCGATTAGAATACGACCCATGCCTTGCTTTACATTTTACTTGCATTTAACTTATAACACTAATTTACATTTAAGCTTAGCTTAGTATGTGGTGCAAAATGTTACCTGTTTTCGAGTCCATCTAAGTGGCGCCTAAATTTCATCACCGTGTTTTTGTCGAATCCGCTTCTTAGTAAAACGCTGTACACACAGTTTTTAAATTCCCAACCTAATATGAAACACATTAATGTTTTAATCGTCCTCTAAAATACAGTTGTCCCGGGAGGAATTTGCCTAACTTGAGAAGTATGAGAGTTAAGTGCTTTTAAACAAAAAAAAATGTATCAATAGAGGTCTTTAAGAGAAGGCAAAACAGTCGCTAAACTGTATCAGTTTTACTGTCATTTACTGTATGCTTAAATTTTGTTTGGGATATTTTAAAAATACATACTTCGAAGTTAATTAATGAAAACGTGCAAATATTTATTAACCTATCCATGACTTTTTTAGTGATATTGCAAAAATGACCGAGCAACAAAGCAATCATGCAACCAAAAGATTGCACATCGGAAAATTGTGTGGCAGTGTTTAGCACAACTGTTTGGGGAATATTACAGAATGAGATTTATAATCATATCATTCACGAAAAGATCTAAACCCAAAATTACAATCAACAATTAAATTATTATCTATGGATTAACTACAAGATAATTTTACTTACCGGTAGTAATAATACATATTGGCAGTAATCATACCGTCTGTAAACTGATTTGTGATTTAATAGCAATTGTGTAATTGATAAGACATGGGAAGAAATACATATATTGTCTTAAGCGTGTCAATGACAAAGATTACAATCGAATGGAGTCGCATGTCCCCACAGCTGCAGTACTTGTCTTTACTTCGTAAGCTGGAATGTATTTCTTCCTTCGTCTTCACAAGAATTAGGCAGGCTACTATGTTATACACAGCAATTTACAAATGGTACATATGAGCTCTTAATAATTATATCAAACAACGATTAAAAGAAACTTTCAACAGAAATTTTCTGTGAACATGTGGTGCAGCTTAATTGGAAATCAGTTTGTTGAACTACGTCAGTTACCAATTCTTCTAGATTTTTTTTTAGTACATCGAGCAGTTTGTCTGTAACAAGACGAAGCACCAGTGCATTTTTATCGTAGGCAAAGAGTAAACTCCCCCAGTTTGGTAGATTCCTCCCGGGGCACCCTAGTGATAACGAATATCAAATAAACAAGACAAATGAATAATTTATATAATTTATGGAACCTTTCCTAAATTTTAACTAGAGAGTTATAACACAGTAACACAGTCACAGTGAAAAAGGGAAGATAGTAAAAATGGAAATTGCAGCCATTCCTCCGCAGATGATTGAGCGAGTAATAAGAAACCTTCGAGAAAGATTAGAACAGTGTGTAAGAAATCGTGGAGCTCATCTCACTGATGTTCTCTTTAAAAAATAAAATGGCATAAAGTTACTTTTCTTATAAAATAAACACCAAATAAAAATTTTGCAAATTGTGTGTGCTATTTCATTACGAAAATCGTCAGGTTCCTATGCCCCACCCTGTACATTACATTTCCCTTTTCAAGAGAAGGATTGCCTTCAAATTTAAATTAACCTCCTGCATAAAAAATACGATTTTGTATTCCGACTAATCGCAAAATACCTATTTATAATAGCGCAATATTGTATGATTGCATGAGCCTATAAAATTAAACAAAAAAATAAGTAAAAGACGTCAAATGTATTTAATATTAGGAATGTCAAACAGTCAAGACAGTAGCCGCAATAGTTTTGATAAATTAACGACGTATTAACTTTTGCAACAAAACTTGCGATGCAATAAATTGTTGAATAAAAAATTAACATTCACATGCTATTATAACAGCTATTTTATGCCAACATAATACTCAAAAAGTTGCGTGTAACTTGAACTAACAATAAGCTTGCTTTTACAGGACATAAAATTATACTTCTCTCCTTTCGTGAAAAGGCATGTGTTTATGTGTAGGTACATACCTACCAGTAGAAATAATACCATCTTATGCAGGCGAACCTTTTTCTGTTGTGTTTGTAACACTAAAACACTCTGTATGCCAAGAATAAACAGTTTTTGTTGCATTGCATACACCTATTCTTTTAATATTTTCTGAAGTGTGCGATATCATGCAACAAGCTTTAATTGTAAAGAACTAAAATAAAATTAAGAAGCAGCTAAATGTAGTAAATCTAATTAATTCTATTAACTACATACCCAGTAATTCAAACTGCCCCGTTGTTAGATATATCAAAGAACCGAAGAGTGTATCAGTACTTGAGAACACCATGACTATAATCAGTTGCATAACGAACTGCATAAAAAACGATATTTCATAGAAAGGTGATTCTTTCCAGTTGTATGGGTAGACCAAAGACATTGGAAGAGTTCTAGAAAAATTACAATCACATACACATACATGAGTACAAAAGAAGAAATTGCAAGAATAATAATTTTATTAGAGTATATCAAGGACAACTCTTCTTACAAAACAGGAAATAGAAATTGGAAATAAAGGCGTATTAGTTTCGTTCTGTGTGACAAAAATTACCAATTCACTCCTCCGAATTAAAAAACAGACTATAGTGCATATGAATCGAAAACGGTATCAGGTTTCGGTGAGAAAAGTTTTCGATTAGAATCCTCAAGAGAGAGGGGAAACCAAATCAAGCGAAATGTGAGAAGAAGAATGGTTAACAAAAGTAAATCTATATCGTCAGTGGAGAGGCCTTATAATTCTTAATTTGTACTGTAATGGCCGGACGGTGTTGAAAAGAAAATGATCAAAGATTAAAACAAACCTATATTTTCAAGATCATTAATTTCACAAGAACTCGTCATGTTAACTTCTCTTCTTTAGATACCATGACAAAAGAAAGAAAGAGATTCGATAATATGTAAGCTCAAAATTTCTGACTTCATACAAAACTTTACACACAAAAAATAGTTATTAAAGTTTTGTAAAAAACTTGCGGAAATATTCTTTTTTTTCCTGCCAAATAAAAATAAAACTAAATTTTTCGCGAAACCGAACTTTTAGAAAAATTAGCAACAAGAAACAAATACGCAAAATGATTAGGCTCGGAACTACCTTAAAGGAACTGACTTGACTTCGCGAAGGTTCGTTCGTAGTGCAGTTTGTAACTAGTTTGGAACCGTCAGAACGAGTCGCCTATCGAAGTAATCATCAATTTGGTCAGTTGCGTTAGATATAAAACCTTCATTGCTGCATATTTCCAACGGTTGCAAACTAGTCAGAACTGCACTACGAACAGACCTATTGTTATCGTGTCTTATAAGTGGATAGCTGAATATGAAGCCAATTAAATTTAAATATTTTTATTCGGCGCGAGGTTTCTGAGTGGGATATAGCCCCACCAGAGGACACACCATTCTCGCCGTCTTTTTGGTGCGCCCACACAAATCGAATCAGAATTTGACTCCACTTGCTGAAGAAGCAGAATTTTCCTGCCTTGCCAATGCAAGGCGTTTCAGAGTGACGCCGACCACGAAAAGAACATTTTCCATCGACCGTTTGTGCTAAAAACAAAGCTTATATTGTCTTAAGATGCGATTCGAAATTATCTGAATAACTTAATATTTCCTAAACGAAAAAATTGGTCCTTCTGTTTTCGCTAAGATTGAGATTGCTTTGTTTAAAGCTTCGTTTTTAATTCTTTGCGTCGGTAATTTAATTTCTTTTCTAAATTGAAATCTTTTGTCTGTATAGAATTCCGATTTCTTACAGTATGTACTACGGAAGTAAAGTGAAGTGTATCGTTTTTAATTGCAGCATTGTGCTTCTTACAGAAATAATTTTTCTGTTAATAATGCCCGGTTGCACCAACTTTTAAGCAGAGCTTAAATTAAAGCGGTGTTTAGACATTATTTATAGATTTAACAAAATGTTAGTCACAATCTAATTGATACTTAAGTTGAAGTTTATACGTCAATCAGAATGTATTTGACATTATACTGACCATACGTGCAAATGTCATATTCTAAACATAACTTAAATTTAAGCTCTGCTTAACAACCGGGCATAAATCACACACGACTTTGAAAATAAATTTTTGAATTTTCTAGCACTTTTTTCTTTTTTGCAACTTCAAATTTTAAATCTAAATTCATTACAACGATTACATACTGATAAAAATACTATTTGAAAATGATTTGGCAACAACCAAATATGTTTATTAAGAACGAAATAAAAGTACGTGAAATTGACTAATAATTAATTTCTGAATTTTGTTTATAAATTACAACAATATTAATTTTCTTTCTAACAGTATTTATGAGATTTATGTCCGAGCTAAATTTTTACTTGAAATAATAACAAAAACATGAATAACGCTAAGTGGGTAATAGCGAATTAAATAGAAATTTACCTTTCTTTTTTGGCGAGAAGCGACGGAATGAAATGTCCAATTAAGCCGAACATCATAGCATTACAAATATAAATTCGCGAATAATTATAAGAAACTCTAATATAGTGATCCATACGCTTCTCCTCTAAGCCTGTTCTGGTCTTATAAATGAAAAAACTTTTGAGTTTCTGCACAAAATCTTCTGGTAAAAAGTTGAAAACGTAATAGTAATTGATCCGAACCAACACACATACAGCTATAACTAAAAAAAAAATATTTTTGCAACCTCAGTTAACTCCTTCACCACTTACTCAGATGTAAGTAACTCATAACGCAAGAGTTAAACTCGTCGAAGCCCTTGCCTTTGACGTGCAAAAATGCACCGTAGATCATGTATATATTGGACAAATTACACAATATTCTTGACAAATAAAGAAAACATTTTAGCGGAATATTTTTCACATGATTAATATTATACAGCGCTCCAAATTTGAGAAGGCTGATATTGAAATGTAGGTGTTTCCCAGGGTTCATTTTAAATCTTACTGTTAGTAGCTAGCTGTAGGCGCATCTACTTGTATAAGCACTCGTAATTGATTTGTATTAATGTGTAAAGAAGAACAAATGTTTTACATCGTCACGCAATTATAAAATAAGTAGATAATCGTTTAGTTGTCTAATGCCTGCCGCATTATTGAAATAAATAAATAAATAAAAATTCTCCAGAGGTAAGTGAGTAGTTAAAGAAATTGCTTCGCAATTAAGTTAAACTCGTGCAGTGTTATTCGACGAAATCATATCATAAAGAATTTGAAATTATGAAAATTATGAAAACAGAAAATATTCTAATTGTTTCTCATGAAGAACTTTTAATTCATAATTATATTTAAAAATTAAGGAAAGTTTTTAAAAAAAGAAACAAAATAATAATTCAGACAAATTATTAATAATGAAAACAGTACAAGACAAATTCAAAATAATTTTGTCAGGACAAGAAACGGCATTCTGTACATCAAATAAATAAATTGTTAGTTACTAATAACATAACTAATTGGAAATTAAATTAATTTTTGCTCACCAAACCATGGTACTGGATACAGAGGGTGAAATGGAACTTGAAACTTGGTCACACTAAGAAATGTCCATTCTGCCGATGTGTTTACGATCATACGTCTTCTGACCGTGTGATCTCAATTCATGAAAACAGCGGTCTTTTATTTAGTTTCTAGACCGAAAAGCTCCGATTAACTACGATCAAAATCTGCATGTTGAACCAAGATAGTTTACTCATCGCACACGTGTTCCAAAACGGATGCAGATGTTTAGCAGTCATTGCAAAGACGAGCGAATTAATTTGCATGCGACACATTTTGTTTATAATTCCGTTCGTTTTAAAATAAACAAATCTCTGTACAGAATACCGTTCTCTTACAATACATATATTGAAACGAACTTCAGAGTCTTTATTTTGTATTATCCAATGGACCAGAAAAACAGAAAAATTTAAACCGTAACTTAAAATAGTAGCGCGGTCTTATAATTGCCGTAAACCATTCGAGGAAAACTGCATTCAAAAACTTACAAGGGAAAAACTCAGTTACCGTTGGGGTAATTTCTACCCGATTTTGAACAGAGGACACTCTCTCTGCAAGTCTAATTCGCGACGCGACTTTTCTACAAGTTCCGTGAAAATATCAGTCAAATTTCTCTACAGTTTTTATTCCGAAGAAAAAAATAAATTCTTTCCACGAGTGATTTGGTCTTTTTTAAATTCATTTAATAAATCGTAGAGGAGCCGTTGTTGAATCTAAAATTGAAGTGACCAAAAATTTTGAATTACCTGAAGAATTGACAGACTCGACGTTTTGCGAGATAAACTCAACTTATTTGTCGAGGAATTTATTATTCTTATAATAATAATAGTACAGAATGCCGTTTTTTCTTTCTCTCCAAAATAATCTATTTGAATTTTTCATTACTCTCTTTTTGAATTATTCTCTGCGTTAATATTTCGAATTTTCCACATAATATTATCTTGAATATTACGTACAACACGATTCGATTTTTCACTTCTTTCATATTAATTTGAATCTTCTTTTTTGACATTATTTTCTCCTTAAAAAATGTTCCAGATTTTGACTTATCCTGAATACATCATTTCCATGAAGGTTTAATTAGATTAATTATTAATTAATTTAATTATAAATTAATTATAATTAAAATATTATCTTTCTCAAAGTAATGTTTAAACAAAGAGGTGAGAAGAAACGTAACTTCGACGATTCCGAAAATTATTTGGACAAGGACAAAACCCAATACGTATACTTTTATGTTCTACACAATTTTGTTTTAGAAATGGATAAAGTCTTTGATATCATATCTCCAGGATATTTTTATGGTCGGATAACATTTCATAGATTGCAAGAAGGTGCAGAGACTATGAATATCTTGGAAAAAATGTGGATGTCGTAGCCCCGCCGTCAAAACCGGACATTCTAACAGATGAGAAAGTACTTGAGGATGACAACATTATGGAATGTCAAGTTCCAAATAACGTCTAGGGACTCATTCAAGTCAATTTTAGCAGTACAAATGATTGGAGCGAGTAGTGATGAGCCATTTTCAAGTAATGTCATAAAACGCCCTCATATTGAGGAGAAGAGTGGGCCAGGTTTTCTCACATGCCGTAAAACTGTTTACAAAAAAAATGTTTATAAAATGTTAAAAAAAAGTCTACGCGATTATAATTCCATGCAAATTTGTGAGAAACTGTTCTGCAACAATGTATTTCAGCTCATAGTAGACCAAACAATTTTAGACGTTCGGCGTAAAAATAACCACGACTTTTTTATTACTGCAGAAGAAATAAAAAAAAATTATTAGGAGTTTATTACTTTCTGGTTGTTATAAATTGCCACAGGCAAAGATCTATTGGTCTCTATTAGGAGGCGGTGTAAGAAATGTCTCATTACACCTTGTGTAGAAGGAGATTGTTTTGAGAAATACAGATATACAAAATAATTTTCATGAATTTTTTTATTTATTATATTTATATTTTTCAAAGTAGCAATTATTTAAATAATATGTTCTAACTTTTGGAATATTTTGTTAAAAACATTTCGAATAAATAATGTTTTGTAATACTTAGAAATTATTATTTTTGTACTTATATTAGCCCAGTGTACTCAACTGAGTACGGGGTCATATTTTTTTTCAAATAATCAAAAGTGCGGTTTTTTTAATGTCTATCGTTTGTTAGTGATCAATTGAAGACATTTCTTCAAAAAATTGGCTTATTATATTATTGGTTCAGATCTGGGCGTTAATGGGTTAAGGTAAAGAAGAAAAGCACGCCTTAGAACTTAACAGCAAGAGACTCTCAAAAGGAAAAACATCATTAAAAAAATAGCAAATAAAGACAGAGAAAACGAAGAAAAAAAATAGGCAAAAAGACCGAAAACTGGTTCGCTGTGATTTTAATATCGTACTTTTTTCGTATTTTTGAAAACTGGTTCGCTGTGATTTTAATATCGTACTTTTTTCGTATTTTTGAAAAACTTTTGTTTCTTAAGAATTTATAATTTTTCATTTTTGTTTGCTTGTAAAATTATTGACTTTGTTAAAAAAAAAAGTTTACTATTTCTATAGCGGTTTATTTTTCTTCAAGTTATAGCACAGGTTATAGGCACATGTTCTCAAGGGGGGGGATTAGGCAAATTTACACTATAGGCGTGTTTTTTTAATCAGCATTTTGCTGTGATGGATGTAGACAGTGATTTAAAAGATTGAACAGAAATCCATATCAGTTAGATTATACATAATAGATTTATATTGTGCACGAATTTAGTCACAACTTCTTACTACATTCCTTTATCGCCTAAAACTATTATAATCTAAAGCTCAATGATTTTTCTTACAAATAATTTTTCACAACGCAATTTTATAAAAGGCGTTTTCTCGTTAGCTCTGAATTTTACGCACTAAACACAGTTGAGTTTTAAACCCATGAGCTTCGAGTACAAACTTACGGGAACGTATTTGTAGAGGCGTGACATATAAAAATTGAAAATTAACTTTAAAAATTGTTTAATTAAGTGTTCTGTTAAAATATTTGAGAGTAATTATTTTTCAATAACACGTATTTATTATGTAGTCTTCTTGTAGACACCGTATCAGGCCAGAATTCAAGGTGGGGGAGCATGTGCTTCGAGCACAAAAATAATAGGTGGTGCTTCAGGGGGCAGGGGAAGGACATATTGAGCGTAAAACGCGAACATTGAAACGTCAATTAGAAAGTGCGCTTCGCGAAGTTTTGGGCTTTTGAGCTCGTTTGCGTGCACAAAGTGGGTAACGGGAAAACAGCTAATATGTACTTACGCTGTGAAAAAATTATTTGTAAGAAAAATCGCAACATCTAAATTGAGCTTAAGAGAGATGGATTTCTATTCAGTCTTTTAAATCACTGTCTACATCCACATCACAGCAAAATGCTGTATAAAAAAACACGCCCTATACTGTGCTCTTCCCAGCACTAAGTACTGGATGCGTCGCGCCGCTGGCCGACAGGAACTGGATAACTTTGAAACTAGTACCGCTCGAAATTAAATTAAATAAAGAATTAAAGAGTGAGCCATTTCCTTTCACGATACTTGCAATTGCATATGCAATGAATAAGACATGACCTCTTCATATCGCTTTCAGTTGGCGTGTAATTATTTTAAAAGCAAACGTAATAGATGGTATATGCTTTTTATGATGACAAGATGGATTAATTTTTAATTAGCGAAGGTAATTCTTCAGCATTTCGTATTAGCAACTTTAACGTTTTCGTTTATTAACATGAATACAATAAGTCATCAAAATTAAATACATATTTCCAAAAGTTATTCTTATGATGGCATATTAAAATAAATTAAGGCGAATTTAAAAAAAAAAAAACTAGTTTACTTTTGAATACATATTATTATTAAAGTAAAAATATTATTGAAGAAAATATATTCTTTTTATACTTTTATAGTAGAGATGAACAAAACTACATTTATTCAAAGATATATTGAAGGAAGACAACATTAAAAAATGTTAAAATATAATGCTAATACTTATATATTTTTTTAAGACGAGTTTCTACATCTATGAATAATCATAATCCTAAATTAAGTATATCACTTAACTGTATCTAACAGGTCTAGTTAATAATTAATAACAAATATTTATAGCCGGCGTCACTAGAAGAAAATGTAACTGTTAAACCCACATTAAAAGCTACAGCACAATATATCTTCTCTTAATTAATTTAACAACACTGTAAGAGTACGGCAGATTTACGCACAACATTGTTGAGACTGTTTTATGTTGTGAATTTCAGCATTTACGAATAAATCAATAAGTTGTTGACTTGTTGATTATTTGAAAGCATATAGAAAGCAAGTGCATTAATGTTACATCTTTCACAAATTATAATAATTGAAGTTCTCACTTTAGTTCCTGGTCTCTTCTATGAACACAGAGAAATAAGACTTAAGTACTAATAAATACTAATTCGTAGATCCACATTCTCACATCACCTAATAAATAATATATGTAAATAAACTCTAAATATAACTTCGTAAATGCAACAACGTATTATTTAAAATGAGTTAAACTTTAGAAAAACAGTTTCAACAAACTAAAACACTGAAAGACGATAAAATCTAACGATAAGCTGTTTTTAAAACTTTAAGGTACGTAGAAAGAGACCTTCTTGACCAGATTCTAGCCCGCTAAAATTTTCAGTCCTTCTAAAAAGCCTTGGGGAGTCAGAATGTGAGATGAACCAATTATAACTTCCCAATTTTTGACTGCATTTGTTACTTCGTATGCGCAACGGATTTCAGAGAAACTAACACCGCCGACGATAAACACAATAAGACGGGGAACGTTCTTGACTGTTTGTTGTCCCTTATCTTTGTGCCAGTGGCCATATCGGGCACTAAAACAATACGAAGTAATTAATTTGAGATCATTTTTTTGGGTGTAAAGTATTTACCTAGTTGGTGCATGATATCCACTTGTTTGAGCTCTTCCTGCCAAAAACGGAAAATGTCTGTGATCCAATTTGTCTTCGATGCAGTCCTCCATTATGTCTTTTATTATTGGTGTCCAACGAGACATCTGATAAGTTTGTTCTGTTATACGCTCTTTCCTTGGGACACTGTAGGGTTTCTTACGATTGCTTCCCTAAAAATTAACAATTTTTTTTTTAGTATTCAAAACTCTCGAGTTATAACAGATACAAAAATATTTTGCCACTTCTACATATCGCATCTTTAACAAAAAAGCAAAATGTTGATTCAATTCTTATTTTAATATTCAAACACACCTCACTGATTACATTAACTCCCAAATACTGCAAGTTTGCAATAGTTTGTTTATCTTTGATCTGAGCATGCGTTGCAAGTTTAGACAAATTCTCCTCGGTTATGCCATTCTTTGTCATAGCATACAAAGCAATTATCCTCATCTTATCATTTTCATTGGTAATTTTAGGATCAAGTAGAATTGGAACGATGTTACGCATGTGATCTTTAATTTTTTCACCTTCTGCATCAGTCCCCATTGCCAAATCCTAAAAGCAAAAATTTAGAACTTATTTTAAACGAAGGAATTTAATTTTTACCTGTTCAACTTTGCATAATTTGTCCACGTAACCTTGATAGGCTTTCATACAATCTTCTGCCAAATGTAAATGTGTAGCGTACTTGGAAAGCTCTTTCTGATATTGCGGCATTTTTTTAATCATCTGCGAAAGATCCTTCATGGACTGCTTGTCACTCTGCGTCATACGTTTCGAGTCTGTAAATTTCTTCAAGTTCTTGGTGACAAGTTGTGACACCACAGCTATGTGTTGATGTCGTAATTCCACCCACAATTCATCGTTTTCATCCAGGAGAACCTCCTTCATTACACCTGCAGTCGCTTCATATCTAAAGTGATCCTAATGTAACCATAATTTTTTATGGTTTTCCAAATATACTTACTTATATACATCATTTTCGATGTCCAGCAAATCATATGCCATGGCCTGGAATGTTAGTTCATGTAAAAGAGGTGAGACACAATCGAAGCCCCGATCTATGATAAGCAATTGAGATCGAGCTTTTTCAGGTCCCTCTCCCATAGTTGGTTCATCTGCCTTATAGGCATCCAATTTCTGCTGGATAAGCTGCGCTAGTTCCACATTACGTTCCCAATCACTGCAATTTTACAAGTGAAATAAATTACAAAATATTTTAAAAAATTCTATGCAGATTTAAACAATCAAATCTATTTTAATAAGCAATTTACTTCTCTATCAAGATTCTCTAGTGTTAATAGATTTTTGTTATATTTAGAAATAATAGAAAATGATGATTTTTGCTATAAAGTAAAGAATTAATGGCTAAAAAAGAACTTGAAAGTAACTATTAAATGAATTAAGTCAGTATAATTTTTTAAAAGAATAAACAACGTCTTCATTTGCTTTATGATTTTGATCTTGCACTTTCTTTCCTATTGATTAAAAAAAAAAATACGAAAGTTTTAATTTTCTACCTGCGATAACGCACTGATGGATATTCACCCAATGTAGCACAAAGTGTAGCAATTTGCTCAGCCATCCTCTCCATGTTTGCATTTCGATATTCTGCAAACGACGGTGCATAACTGCACTGAAATGTGTCCGGTGAATCAAGGGAAAACACCTACAAACAAACATATTAAAATGCCACTGTAGATTAGTTACTATTAAATTATGCAAAATATCAAGCCAACATGCATCACCAAAAAATATTTGGGTTAAGCACAACAGAACAAAAATTCCAATCACAACTACGACGTAACACACCTGTGACTCATATGGCAAGAAAGCGATGTTGATCTCCTTCAATGTTTTAATTTTCTTAGCAGCACATGATTTGCAGAGTACATTGAATAGTTCTTCAGGACAAACTAGTAAACAAGTGCCAGTTAAAATTAATGCAACACCCAACAAGTTACAGGAACATATTTGTGGTAGAATGTTTTATAAGAAGCATCCATCTGTTGGTGAAAGTCTGAACATTTTGCACACAAAGAATCTCAAACTGTTTTTCTTTGGTTTTGTTTTGTGTACATACAAGATGACATGAACAATATTTTCAAATTAATGAAGTTATTCATGGTGAAAACATATAAACAGATAACACAGGAGAAAAAATACCATAAAGTTAATTGTACTGCACAGAAATATATCCATTGTCCTATTCACTCTTCTGATGTTAGTTTGAAAGCCGCACACCAAATTAGAAGCAAAAATGACAAATTATAAATTAATTGTGTACCTGAGACTCACTAGGTATAAATGCTATGTTGATTTCTTTTAAAGTCCGTATGTATTTTGCAGCATTTGCGGAACACAAAGCATCAAACAATGAATCTGGACATGCTGTGAAAAATTATTGATACAATTAAAAACATAGAAAAGTAAATTAAAGTGTGTAATAAATACACACTAGATTTCGTTCAATTACATACATATTTCTGTTATTTTTTATGCAATTTTCTCAAATTGTCAATGTAAAAGCAAAATATAAAAACAAAAAATTACCTCTCTTTTTATGTTTTAAATAAATTACAGAAACCTGAGATTCTAATTTTCTGTGCCATTTGTATATTGTAATGTTTTAAGCAAATAATAAAATATAACAATAAAACAATAACATACATAATTGTTAATTTTCAGTATTCTAATAATATAGTAAAAATTGTTTATTTTTTTTTAAATAATTAATAAATCGTCCTGTAACTCAAATTTTACCTTCTGTAAAAAATACATGAGCTGCCTTATACATTACGACTGCTCCAAAGTCTCCCATTAAGGCATCCACAGAGTTCTTTGAAGGCGTTATCAGATACACAGCTTCCATTGATGTTAGCGGTTCGCGTTTCTTAAGTATAGTCTCAACCACTACAACAAAAAGAAATATATAAAAATTGCCAAAAGTTATTAATGTTCTCGTATTGAACTTACATGTTATTCCTTCTGCAGATAAATCGTGCATTTTACAGCAAGCAGAGACCATTCGCATTCCAAGATGATCCACCACCAGCACTCGCCAGTCGACACCATGACCAGCAGGCCCATTCTTTTTGGCGCCCTTGTATTTGATAACTTCATTCATAATTTCTGTAAAATTTAAATTAGGAAGATTATTTTATGTGGTTCTCATTCATATGGATTTGGACGACTGGAGCTTAAAAAATTCAGTTGTGGATGAAAAGTGAACTTTGAAATTTGAAGCTCACTACAGGAATCTCATTTGTTAATTTGTACAGTCTCACATTCATTTATTTAAGATGACTTCTTTTATTTTTTGAGAGCATAAAAATTCATGGGAGAAGGGAGAAGCTATTTCATTTAAAAATACCAACTTCAATTAGGAATGAAATGCTTCATACAAACCCATTTTCACTTGTCATCCCGCCCCCTCTTACTAGTTCCACGCACCCAGTTTACTCCACCCCATATATCTTTGACAGAAATAATTTTACAATTAATAATCAGTATTTATAAATGAGTTTGGTGCAGTTCTTCTTCTTACTCGTGATATTATAAATATACAAGTGTTCAATTACAAAATACATCATGTCGGTTTTGATTTTTTAATGAAAGAAGATAGAGAGAAAAAGGGGTGACTTCTTAAACAGATTGATATTTGTTTGAGTGACAGTTGTCCGTTTACTTGACATCTGCACTGTCAAAGTGATAGTATATTGGATTCACTGCACACTTGAGATATTTAACTTTTTTTTTTAAATTTATTAATAATAATTTAATACCCTTTAGTCGTTGTTAATTTTTGGGAGCAAACAAATACATATTATTTAACGTCAATTATATGCCATATCATATCAAATCTGGCTTTTATCCAGAAACGTGTTAGTTACTGAATGTACAAGTACACTCAAACAATATCATGATTTTTTACGAATCTTGACACTAACAATCTGTACTGTCAATAAATGGACAATACACTGAGAAAACAAAATGCATTGATATAACAGTTTTCTTTTTGTTGTAAATAAAAATGTTGATTACACTAAAATTTTTGTTAAATAGGTATACATACACATGTTACTGTAACAAAAATATCATTTTAATTTTATGTGGTTACTTTAAATAAAATTTATTATTACAGAAATTTACAACTAAATAATTGGTTTATTGTAAACAAAGTATTTGTGTAACATAACAGTAAGCTATTTGATTTATTTGTTTTGACATGGTAATCTGATTAGTACAAAATAAAATTAAGAGGACTATGGATCACGTGATCAACTACTCGAAAGCCACCAGTACTCCCCGCAAACCCCGCATGACTGAAAACACGCCTTTCTTATAATAGAAATAAGTGTCGTTTAGTCCAGTTAGGCTCCATAGTTGAACGACAAGGATAACATCATATGCACTCGTCTTGTATAAGTTCATACACATTCATCGTATCTAACAAGTGGCAACGTCGCGTCGCAAAACTAACGCGTGGTAATATTCTTAATTCTGAAATAAAGGAAGGAAAGTTTGCTGGTTATATACGCGCGAAATTCAAAGGTATACGATTTGAATAAAAATCATTCTTGTATCGAAAAATAAATTGCGAAATACGCCAATAGTAAAATGATTCTTAATTAAATCATATTCATAATTAAGACACTTTCTTGTTCGTGGAAATTTATCAAATAATAAATAACTTTTAAAATAAAATAAACTTCCCCATTTCTTTTTGTGAAAATTAGCTTATGCTTTAAGTCAATTAGGCAATAATTTTCTTGATAAACAATTTTCTGATATTTGAAAAATCAAACAGAATTCGATCGATACTAATTTCATTTTGAAATTTAAATTGATATTAAATTTAACCAAAATGTAATACATAAATAGCTTATTAATTACACTACATAGAAATTATTTCAAATTTAAAATATATTTTTGTTTTCATTTTAAGACATAACATCTTTACAATCATCTTCTAATATACAAATAGGAAATAAATTGTGCATAATTTTCTAAATTTTATTAGTAATATTGTTGCAACTTTTGAAAAATCAAAAAATAACATTGTCTTGTAAAAATATTTGTAAAAATACTTGTAAAAAAATTTAAACTTGTTGCACGACGAAAGCGTGTTACAGTTTACTCTCCCAATGAATGATTCTAAATAACAAAAATACAAAACATGTTTTGACTTAAAACGTTTTAGTAAAAAAAAAATTGTGGAAGGAAATTATATTAAAAGTTATTCCAGTTCAAAATTTCTTAATATTCAAGAAAAGTTGAGAGTGATATTTAACCTATAGGATTGCTCAATCGCCGACATGTGAGGTAAGCAACAGACCGTACAAAATGGAATTAAGAAAGACGTTCTATCGATATCTTAAAAAAAAACTTTAAAATTCAGCAGCTATGCGTTTCCATTATTTAATTATATTAAATCTTACTTTATTGTCAAGTCAGTAACCGTATTTTTGTTAACGCCGAAATTCTGAGGAATTTGTGTAACTATGACACTCTCTTCTACGCAAGCAATTATTGTCCTATAGCTTTTAAAACATTTGCTTTAAGCATGATTGTCAATGATAATTTCAAATTACGATCGGTAGCAGTTTTATGCAGATTAAAACGTCTTGTCCTATTAGTTTTTTTTATCATAGCAGTGGTACAATTTAGAGAAATTTTTCGTAATTAAATATTTATGTATAGTCGCGACAAAAAAAATTGGTCGTCAGTGTCTTACTTTGACACATTCAGGTGTATTCCATAATGCAGTGGTTATTTATCACTTTATTAACACTGTGCTTAATAATAACTTCTTAACCACTGCTTATAAATCACTGATTGAAGACGTATTTCATAAGCACACGGTGATTATTTTACAATTTTTAACATTAGTTAACTTCATTTGTAAAATATAATCACTGAACATAATTGCATATCTTTCTTCTCAATGTCATGTGCGCTTGTGGAATAGCAAAATGTTTAAAAAGTGGTTAAAAGCGACAGCACATGCGCATAATTCAGTGTTTATTAATCACTGATATATGGAATATAGCTGATTGACCAGTGTTTTATTGTCAGTGTTTTATCGTGGTTGTCATAAACTTTGTACAGCGAAATCAGGTGTCAGTTTTATTTGTCAAATTGATTAAAATCACACCTGACAAGCAGACAATTTGTGACAATTCCATCATCCGTCACAACATGCGAATATGCGAACAGGGAATGAACAATCCTTTAGGGTGAAATAGTGCCGTTACTCCAACTCTCTCAGAGCTAACTTCGCCTTATTAATTTTTATAAGAGCATTAATTGTCACACTTTGAGTCATTTATATGATAAAAATTTCTTTCTCGTAGAAAGGTTTTAACTAAAATTTTGAAACGTGTTAAATTCGTGTTTTTAAAACGTTCGTAAAATATTATACTTTGCGATGCGCTTTTGCTTTTTGCAATAACTCTAAAAGATAAAATAAGTACATAAAATCCTACAACTTTTGCATTTACAGTTTTTCGGTATCTCCTAAAATAAAATCTCTAGCTGGGGTGCAAAATATAAAAAAATAACCCTGAATATCCAGCGTTTGCACTCTCAGAATTTTGGAACGGTAAAGGTAACAAGTCGGAACGCACCCAGTCTTACGATAACAACGTTGCCAAATTTATTTGACATGAGTTAGTCTTCCTTCAACCTTAAGATGGCAGCACATTACATAGCAAATTTTTATATTACGTATTTTTCATTTTGCACTTTTAGAAATGATAATTTCGTATTTTTTATTAAACATATGTGATCAGTTTTTTACCTAGAATGTGGGAAAGTCATTTTCCGTAATGAGTTTTAAAATTTTGTAATTTTTCTTTGTTAATATAAAACATTTTCCATTATTATTGACTTTCGCACATTTATAGTATTATTACAGACAGATCCACTTTTAAAATTTTTAAATCGAACGCGTTTTAAAAGCAGCATTTGAAAAATAAATTTTTGCCAATATGGCGGACCTCCATAGTCCTCTTAATGACATTTATATAAATGTTAAATTATAAAAAAAAATTGTTTGAACGTATTGAAACGAAATCTTTTGTTGGACAAACAGTTTTTTGGTTAGATTAACACATCTTGTTTTCTCAGTGCAGTAAATATTGCCTGCGTTCAGTCTGGCAGAAAGCTACGTAGCGCTTCGTGTGTGCCACGTAGCGTGACGTCATATATGTGTTCAAGCCAAGGCTAAATTTCTGCTAAGGGAGAGCGATAAACCTAGCGGCCGCCATGTTTTCAATCGCTTTTTAAAAAAGCTACGTCGCTAGCGCTAGCTGTAGCGTTATTGTTTTAGGTTATGATTGAGCATATGATTGCCAGTTCATGCTGCTGCAGTAAGTATTGAAATAAGTTTTTCTATTAACAAATCTTCTTTGTAATAACACAGTTAGTTATTTGTATTTGGGTTCTAATTTATATAGGTTAAGAGCGACAACAATTTTAATTCTTCATTAGTTCACTTATAAAATCGGAACTAATTGAGAATAAAGTCTAAAAATTAGAATCCTAGGACAAATAACACTGGCTACTGTTTATCTGACAATTTGGATATGTGAAAGTAACGGAGCAAAACGAAGAACCCGTTCAGCCAGTTCTCAATTAGCTAATACGCTACAAATTAGCGCTCTGCTACATAGCAATAGCGAAATATAAGCGCTATATTTGGCGGAACGCAGCCATTGTTTTAAAAGCTAGGAGAGCTGCTTACTAGTTTGCTACGTATAAAAATTGGTTCCGTTTGTCAATGACGTGCGTTAAAAGATCCATTTAACAAACTGTATATGTAACTAGTGATATATCCAGTGAAACATAAGTTAAAAATCAAATAATAGATTCAATTAAATATGACTTCATAGTAAATCTCGGAGATAATCACTGTCACGGATTCGCGTAAGCTTCATTCATACGCACCCCGACGAATATGACGTGTGTGACGTCACTCCCCCACTTGAAAGAGGTGAAATGTAATCAATAATACAACCGATAAATACTGCACAATAAATACTAAAAACTGTAAATTATACCGCAAATAAGCGTCGAAAAGTATAGCCAGTGTCTTCATATCTGTTGAGATTCAGACTGCTCACAAAAATATAGTACAATTTACTGTCAAAACAAACCTCAATTAATACACTCCAAACTTAAAACAAATTTAACGAATGCACTTACTCTGACCAACTTGGGCTTTGAGGGCCATTGTCACGTTTTATTCGATGTAACTACAATCCAACACTATATCCGAAGAATTAAACTAAACTCAAATTGTAACACTTCACTCCCAACTACTGATCATGGCGGTCAAACCCAGATGAACGATATGTAGTCTTAGTAAAGCCCGCCAATTCTAAAAGATGGCGCTGTAACAACCGCGATAAATTGAAAAATAGGTTATATTTTAACAAATTTACAGATACCTACTTTATGAATTGAGAGAAATAATTTCGAAAATCCCGAGCTGATTGACAGCGACGTAAAAGTACTTAAGAATAGGCTTAAGAAATAACGTTGTGTATGTATTTATTTGCAGTTTAAGGTCATTTCTGTGTTCTGTGGGAGACTTTAGATGAAGAAGTTACTGTGAATAAACTTTATTTTTGTAAGAATCATTTGAAATTTGAAAAATTTTGTGCGTAGTTATAATCATTAAAAAACACAGAGTTGTATTTGTGTGTAATAGAAGGTTGTACCAAGTTCATACAGGTAAGAGTCGAATATTTCGAAGCAATAGTAAGTAATACCGTGAGTTCTTTATATCTCTGAACATACATATTGTAAATATTCCTATGTTCATTATAATATTTACATAGTATGTTCAAAGTTAAAAAAAACTCATGGCATACGTATTCAGAAGTTCAAACTTTTTAACAGAGTTTGTAATAATTGTTTTCGGACATTTTTTAAATCATTTGAAATATGTAGGTATTACCTACGTTGTTGTGCTGCATATACAGTCAATGCAAGTTATTTGGAGTATTTTAAAAGTTTTCCAAAAAGTAATTATTACAAATTTGTTTAAATACTAGAAATTAGTTTGTTAGGAACTTTTTAGAAAGATGAGCCGAAGAAAGTGTGCAGTTGTGAATTGTGGTAACGCAATATTACCTATGCATGGTTTCCCAAAACCTAAAAAAAAATATGAAACGTTTCCAAACGTGGTTAAGGGCTACAGGTGACATTAAATTAAAGGAAAAGGGTCCCGAAGAAGTGTATATAACAAACAGAATTTGCCACAAACATTTTGAAAATAAATTCTATGGACCTAATAATAAGTTATCGAAGGATGCTTACTCAACTTTGAATCTACCTGGTAAGTGATTATAAATTCTAAGGCACGATAAGCAAATTCTACTTATGACATTATATTAATAAGTTAATAATACCTACAGAACCCATAAATATTTTAGCAATATACCTGCACCAGTTGAAAGTATTTAGGAAAATATTGATTTACCAACTAACATATCTGATGCACCATGATTATTGACTTACTTCTTAAAATATCGCCTTTTCATTTTTGGACAGTTGAAAATACTTCACCAAGAAAACGAATTACGCCTTTTAAACTATCAAGAAACGAATTAAGTAAAGATTGTTAGTAGTTCATGTATTATAAATAGTTTATAGTGTTGTGTTTTAGGAATGCTACAAAATGAAATGCTCCCGATGGAGGCTAACGATATGCCATCTACATCACAAGGTGAGTTATATATTCTCAGATAGTGATGTAATCATGCTTTATCATATCAGTTTGATTATACATAGTTTGTCTGCATATTCTGAAGTTTTTCTTATATTAGTTCCCAAATCATTGAGTTATTCCGTAAAAAAAAAACCAAAGCTGAAACTAGTTAGGTATTAGATCACAACAAAACTGAAAAAAAAACTATAATCAAAGCAATCAGCAAAAGTTTCCATTGCAATATTGAAAAACGTGTGTTATTTACAGGAATTCCTAGTACCACAACAGGACATTCTTATATTCAGTGGCAACCACCTCATTTACCTTTAATGACAGCTATTTCTTCATTAAGATTTAAGATGTAAGTGTTCAGTTCAGTTCAGTTATGTTATGTTATGTTATGTTATGTATTGTCTACAAAATCAATGGATTTTATAGGTGAAACTTCAACATCCAAAGCGAAACATTCTCGAGTTAAAGGAAAAAAAGACATTTATTAGGAACCCTATGCCCACAAATGGTCAGTACTTAAAAGTTGAAAGGAAATATGTCATTATCAGGGCCGGCGCTACCTGCATCCAAAACGTGCAATCGCACGGGACGGCAAACTTTTAAATAGCGGCAAAATTGGAAAATTTTGGCAAACCTATTTGTATCACCGACAAACTCAATATTGCTCTAATGTAAGGTTTACCTGTGGTTGAATTGCAATTTAAACAATTTATATGCTTCCTTTATATTTTAGTTATTTGTCTTTGTCTATTTATTATTTCCATAACGGACGAGTTGTAAATGCACTGAGAAAAAAGAATCTTCACATGAAAATAATATTTTATCCCAAAGGAAACATATCTTTGCTACTATTGGAAGAAAAAGTTTCTTTAAATTAAAGCATATTCATTAACTATGAAGAATTATTTTTCTCAGTGTATGATATCTAAGCAATACTTTTAGTATTATTATGTGAAATATTTTACTTTAAGTGGTGTACATTTCAATTGCAAAATATAATAAATCCTCTCCCTTGAATATTCAATTCTTGCAATATAAGCCACAGTTTGAGCCTCAGTCATACATAGATAATTAAGATAGCTAGTATATAATTAAATTAGTTAGCTTTTGGTTATAATCAAATGTAGCTATTCATTTCACATTTAAAGGTAGTTGAAATATAGCTATTTTTGATTTTAACTAGCTGGCTAATAGCGAATAAAATGGCTACATGCTACTACACTCATTTAAAATTCCCGCGGTTTTTTAGTCTTAGTACCCGCCAAAATTAAGAGATGGCGCAAGCTATTTTAGCAACAGTTACTAGTACAGGGATTTGCGTTCTCTTTATGTTGTGTTCTGTGCTACTGATTCACTTTACAGTGGAACCAACTGACACTGGTGAGTGTGGTGTGGTGCTGTGCGCTGTGGTCAGTGTTGCCACCAACTGTAAATGATTTCTCCCTTTCGATTGATGATAAAATCCCTACATTTCCCTACGCATTTTGATAATGGTGCATCTCAAGTAAGAGAGGGAGGGGGAGTGTCTTACTAAATACATTTTTATTACATAATCGTAAATTTACTAAAACAATTTAAGAGAAGGAAGTGTCTGCTAAATAATTTTTTACGTAATTGTAAATTTACTAAAACAATTTAAGAGAAGGAAGTGTCTGCTAAATAATTTTTTACGTAATTATAAATTTACTAAAAGAAATTATTTATATCAAACATGCTAAGGTATACTTAATTATGCAAATTAAAACAACAGTCGTTTACACCACAAAAAAAAAACTTTTATAACGCAGCCTACCGCAGATTTGTTTTCCGGCAAATGGATAAGACAAAATATGATCATTGGTCTACTCCAATCAGACTGATTTATTCAGTGGCGGTTACAAAATTGGACCTTCTGATAAGCGCTTCCTGCCAAGGAATCAATGCAAATACCCGCCGAGTTTAATTTACAGTATAGTATTTCCGTTACTACAGAAATAAATGTTTATCGAGTCGAATCGTGTCTCGTAAAATACATAAATAGTTTAACAAAAACGGACATTGAAAAATCTCCACCTTTTAAGCAAATTGGGCTTATCCTTCCCTACGGTTGATCGTTGAGTAAAAGTACCCACGAATAGGGAGAAATCCCTACAAGTGGCAACACTGGCTGTGGTGCAATGCAAACAATGTTGCCACTTCTATAAAATTTAAGATATCGACCAGTGTCGCCAACCGTACGATCTTGAACAAGCGCAGGCTTCACGGGGCCTCACGAACACCTACAAATATGACGGAGATGTTGCCAACGCTTTTGAACATGATTTGATGCGATACCGTGATACTGGAATTTTACTAATAGCGTTTTCCCACTGGCTACACTAGTGTGCACTGAGTGTATTTTGATCTCGGTTCATCTTTATGTAATAAAACGAGATAAAAGTATGCTTAATGTACACCGGTGTAGCCAGTGGAAAACGCTATAACAGTTTTTCTTTCTAAATTGTCTTCGTTTACTTTTTATTGTTTGGTAATTTAATAATTATTTTCTCTGTTATTAGAGCTGACACGAACACGAACCTATTAACTTGTAACGAGTTTGAAGCAGAATTTGTAAATAAAGCGGCTCTACTTTCCCGTGTAAGTTGAAAAAAAAGAAAATCTTGTTTGGACTGATTGTAATGAGACATACTCCAAAAAATATCGCATGCATATCAAGAGGTGCATAAACTTATTTTAAATGAAGAATTTTTAATCAGACGGAAGAGTTTCACTTGCGGAAGTCGAAAATTGAAATTGAAACGAATACCCGAATACACAATTTGCGAAAAAAATTAAAACCTACAAATACTTTATAAAGGTGGATCTAAAAACAAAAATACATCTTATACATATACCACTGGCGTAAATAACGCCCCCGCGAACCCCTAGGGTCGCATCGAACAAGAAGAAGTAAATAGTAATTAGAAATGATTTTAGGTGCAATAATTTCAGTTGCGGGTGGCGTAGCATATCATAGTTACGCTATTGACATATACTAGATGTTTCTGGAAGTGTGGCTGACAAAAAAATCCGGATACAATACGAAACAAATCTAAAAAATGGTAGATTTATTTTTCTTTTTTCTGTGTTCATTTCGAAAAGAAAAATAATTACAAAAATTTTCATAAATTACTGACAATTCATGCACGGTACTGATTTTGAATTTTTACTAATATTTTTGACAATTGTGACAGTTTACCTTTAGGTGGTGATATTAGTTTCTTTATCTATGATTTTGAATTTTTACTAATTTTTCCATATTTTGACAACTGTGACAGTTTACCTTTGTGTTCGTGGGCTAGTATATTTTTTTATTTTCTCCGGCCAGACGCTTGTCGATTTTGATCGTACAAATACGATTTTTTAGTTTGAGTACGACGTGTAGTCGTGCGCAGCTTAAATGCTACAATGCAACAGACAGTTCTGTGACCCTTGCATCACAAGGTTTTAAGAGGTTTGCGGGCGGGAAGTGCATTTAATTTAATTTATTTCAATCACAGCTTAACTTCAATTTTTTCCCATAGTAGCTATTATAAAAACAATTGTACCTACGGAAATAAACTGTTGATTAAAGTTAAACTGTTAAGCCCGGTATTTATAGCTGTTCTTAAAAGCCTGTTCTACGAAACTATAATTTAGAGAAATTCTGGCTACTTGATTAAAAATCGTGCGAGATTTTAAGGCCTCAATGGATAAGACAATTGTTGGAACGAAGGCTCTCCCGAGTAGGTTGAACAACGAACAACGAGTTTGGTTCAAAATGTATTCTTAGAAATTATATACAAAATGACTAAATTTAATTGTGTCATACATGAACTTATATTTTTAGTCAACAACTATTGTTTTTTATATGTACGCAGTAGGCGCTGTTGGACGACCATAATTCGCAACATTCTTCATTCTAACACTTTCCCTCGAGTTGGTCGTTGGTAGATTTCTGATTCGAAGCACATAGTTCAGCTAATGTAATACTTCTCATATGTTTGACTCTGGGCAATGTTTTCGTTAGAAAATCAGCCGCTTGATCATTCGTTGAAACATATTGTAGTCGAAGCTCTTTCCGTTTTAGTACATCCCTCACAAAATGATGGCGAATATCAATATGTTTACTTCTTGTATGGAATGTTGGATTTTCTGCTAATTTAAGAGAACTTCGGTTATCACAAAAAATTGTCAAATTTCTTGTATCGCCAAAACCCAGTTCTGCAAGAAATCGTTTCAGATAAATGGCTTCTTTGACGCTCTCCGAGAGAGCCATGTATTCGGCTTCCGTCGTCGATAAGGCGACGGTACGCTGCTTCTTGGAATCCCATGATATCGGTCCTCCATTGAACATGTATAAGTAACCAGTATGAGATTTTCTACTCTCAGAACAACTGCCCCAATCTGAATCCACATACCCTTTGATGGGTTCTGATTTCGATCCGTAACTTAGTCCCATATCAATAGTACCTTTCAAATAACGCAACACCCGTTTAGCTGCTTTCCAGTGATCAACACCGAAGCAATTGTTAAATTGCCCCAAATAATTTACTGCATATGATATGTCGGGTCTAGTAATCGATGCCAAATACGTAAGTGCTCCGACTAATTCACGGTATGGAAGTCTTAGATCTTCTTTGGATTGCACTTCGTTTTTGGTCAACTTTACGCTTGGGTCCATAGGGGTAACTACTGGGTTGCAGTCATTCATGCTGAATCGCGAAAGCAAATCGCGTATATATCCTCGCTGATGCATCGATACTTGTCCATCTCTCAGCTGGAATTCTATCCCAAGACAATGTTTGACACAGCCGATATCCTTTATTGTAAAATTTGCGGCCAGTCCCTTACCAAATTCCGTAATTCTCTTCTTATCTCGAGAAGCAATTAATATATCATCAACGTATGTCGTAATAAGCGTAATATCTTCCCCTGAACCGACATAAAATAAACAAGGGTCAGATTTCGACGGAGTAGCACCTAGTTTTCTTAAAGTTTCGTCCAACCTATTGTACCAGCTTGACGCAATCCGTATAAGGATTTTTTTAATAGGCACACTTTATCTCTTTTACGTAGATCTCGCAGCATTATTTTCGCCTTTTCACCGACTTGATTTTTGACTTCAGAATCGATGATGTGTTGTAGAATTTCTTCTAAGTTCTTCGGCGGTTCCATATAAACTGTTTCGTCTAGGTATCCATTTAAATAAGCAGTCTCAACGTCAAACTGCCTTATTATCATTTTATGACTAGCTGCAAGCGACGCCATAAGGCGAATGGAGCCTATTCGAGCCACTGGAGCGAATGTCTCTGTGAAGTGTATACCCGGTTTCTGACTAAAACCCTGGGCAACTAAACGAGCCTTTCTTCTTTCGAGAGTGCCATCCGGCCGGAACTTGTTCCTCAGAACGATTCTGCTGCCGACTGTTTTATGCCCTTCAGGACGATCAACGAGTATCCAGGTATCGTTTTTCAAAATGGATTTTATTTCGGCAACGATGGCTTGACGCCATTCATCAGCATCACTTATCGCCTGTTTCATAGGTACTTCTGAGAGATATGTTTTCTCCGCATTTTCTACATTCTCGGCAGAATCTGGAACAATATGATATTCCTTCTTTGGTCTTCCCCTCAAGCCCGACCTTATTATTTTAGGTCGGCCTCTAGCAATACGTTGAGATTCTCGTTGCGTAACTTCAGCGGGAATATTCACGTCTTCACTTAAAGGACTTTGTGATGCATGTCCTTCGATTTCATCGTCGATACCAACAAAATTTTCACTATCTTTAGAGTGTACGCTCTCTCGATCAACTTCATTGACAGATTTTAAAGGTAATTCGATGTCAGTAAATCGCCGAGTTTGTGCTACGTCCATGTCCTTCGTATTCACCTCAGATTCTGTTTGAATATCAGACATCGAAGGAGGCTGATTGTTTTCAATGAATTTTACATCACGAGTGATAATTACTCGATGTTTCTTCGGTGACCAAACACGGTACGCTTTGGATTCATTTGCGTAGCCAAGGAAAATACCTTCCTGTCCACGAGAGTCGAATTTTCCTCTTCCAGGATCTCTGTTGAGGTAATACACTTTACAGCCAAATACTCTAATATGCGACACGTCCGGTACCTTGCCGGTCCAGGCCTCATACGGTGTTCGACCATTTAAACTCTTCGTGGGTAATCTATTCCGAAGGTAATTTGCAGTATTTACTGCCTCAGCCCAAAAAGAATCAGGTAACTTTGACTCTTTTAGAAGACATCTGGCAACGTCAAGAAGGGTGCGATTTTTTCTTTCCGCTGTACCATTCTGCTCCGGGTTGTGGGGAACGGTCAACCTTCTAGTGATCCCTCGTCGTTTAAGATATTCGTCGAATTCATTGTTCAGATACTCACGACCATTGTCCGACTGCAAGCATTTGACAGTTTTGCCTTTTTAGTTTTCGACAAGAGCTACATACTCAGTAGTTGCTTTAAAAACTTCTGTCTTCGATTTTAAAAATTTGATTTCGCACCATCTGGAGCTATCGTCGATAAATTCGACAAAATATTTTGCTCCTCCCTTAGAAAGTGTCCTCATAGGTCCGCACACGTCAGTATGCACTAAATCCAAAACATTTGTCTGACGCTTAGACTTTCTTGGAAATGGAGTCCTTGTCATTTTTCCTTGTAAACAGATATTACAGTTTAATGTGCTGGAGGAATTTATGACTTGATTTTTAATTCCCGTTATTGTACCTTTGCGAATTGCATTCATAATGTCTCTCGGATCGATGTGACCCAAACGTCTGTGTAATAATTCTAATGAAACTCTTTTATCCTTTGATATGGATGTAAAAGCACGCGTATCTTGACCAAATTCGAGTACGTAGTACAAATCGTTGACTCTCTTGGCACACAGTATTACTTTTCCGTTCGCATCTTGAACAATCGCTTCTTTCTTCCGAAAGCGAACTTCAAATCCACGATCAGTAATCTTGTTGATTGATAGAAGATTTGTTCTTAGATCCGGTACATACAGTGCGTTTTCTAGAGTCACGTTTCTTTTTTCGTTACACACATTCGCGGTGAAACACACTTTTCCTTTTCCTGCTGTATCAGCGGTAGAATTATTTGCCAAGTTAAGGGTACCACAATTAGAATCGTAAATTTGGCAAAAATTTTCTATCTTGTTACAATTTTCTATCTTGTTATTTTTTCAGATTATTGGTTTTACCTGTTGTTAATAGTTTCTTGATTTATTTCATGACCGCCTTTGACCAGAATAATAATTGTTGTCTCAGTACTTTTGTTAAATAACTCATCCTGCAACCGCAAAAGCTTGTTAATTGCAATTAAGTAATACTCCAATTGAATTTAAAAATTAAAAGTTAATTATTTAGTTCTTTTTGGTCATCTACAAACCATTTAAGTTGTTCTAAAAACATAAATCTGTTATTTTTACAATTTATGTAATTTGCAGATATTTAAACTATATCTAGTTAGAAATTTATGATTTACTTTGTGTATTTATTACTCCTGAGTAAAAACAAAATATAAACTTCAGTATTTTTGCAATTTATACATTTACTTCAGTCATTAAAATTACACTTCATTAGAAATTTACATTTCATTTTCTTTTTTTTTTGTTGTTCAATGTTTCTTAATAAGAATGCTATATAGATTTACAAATTATTATTATTATTTTTTGTTTTTTTTAATTTGTAAAATGCGCAACTCTTGTTTTGCTGCTCCGTAGCGGTGCTAGCGAAACTATTTCATTAAAATGTCAAATAAATTTATTAAATTAGCACACTTAAATGTGCGTTCATTACAGGCTAATTTTGATTCTGTAAGGCAAGTGGTACTAGATAACAACTATGATATTTTGGGTATGTCTGAAACATGGCTTTCTAATATTCTACCAGATGAAAATTTTCACATAGATGGTTATAAGCTTTTACGGAGGGACAGAGGTTCTAGAGGAGGTGGTGTAGCATTTTATTTAAGGGATTTTTTCAAATATGAAATTATTCACTTCTCGTCACAAACTGAACAATTGTGGATTGTTGTTTCTTTGAACAGTGAGTGGTACACATTTTGTGTTTGCTACAAGCCGCCTGCTGTTAATTATAATGTATTTTTAAAAGATTTTGAGGACAGCTTATACAACCTGTTACCTCGTTCTGATTACATATTTTGTGTGGGTGATTTTAACATTGATTTATTAAATAATCAGAGCTTAGCTACTACTATGTTGAATTCTTTGTTGGATGCTATTGGTCTTGTACAACTTGTAGACGTGCCAACTCGAGTCACTAGTAATAGTGAATCTCTTATAGATATATTAATTACTTCTCAGGAAGATATAGTTTCAGATGTAGTAGTTCAAAATTTTCATATTTCTGATCATGAATTGATCTCATGTTGTATTGCTACAAAGAAATTAATAAATCCAGTAAAAGTTTGCACACATAGACTCTTCAAATATATAGATTTCGACTTATTTTACAGTGATCTCTACCTTTTGCCATTGCACAGATTATTTTATATTCAAGATATAGACGAAAAAATAAATTTTTTCAATCAACAATTGATTCACTTGTTCAATATTCATGCGCCCTATAAAACTAGTCGTTTATCGAAAAAACCTGCACCTTGGTTGACCGAGAATATTAAGTACATGATGAAGTTAAGAGATGATGCTTTAAAAAAATTTAAAAAATCAAAGAATATCGATCATTGGAACTACTATAAGTCTCTCAGAAACTTAACGACTAATTCAATTAGGCGCGAAAAGAAGGCATATTTTGAATATAAAATAAGAATTGGAAATACAAACAATTTATGGAAAGAACTTCAAAAACTTAATATCGGAAATAAACCAGATACTCCATTTCCTGAAACACTACAAGATCCAGATGCATTTAATGATTATTTCATAAATTGTGTGCCGATGATTAATGCCAATGATACTGATACGATTGAATTTTACTCTCGAAACCGAAAAACTAAAGATAATGACTTATTTAGTCTGCAGTTAATTGACGCAAGTTTAGTGGCTGAAATATTATCAGATGTCAAAACAAATGCTACTGGTGTCGACGGTGTTAATGCTTATATGTTGAAACTTTGTTGTCCTCATATAATTCCCTTTATTACACATATCATTAATTCTTGTTTATTAAATAACTATTTTCCAGTTTGTTGGCGGCGATCTATAATTTTGCCGGTAAATAAAATAAATAATCCTACTTCTTTATCACATTACCGTCCGATAAGTATATTACCAACGATATCAAAAATCTTAGAAAAAATAGTTTCTATGCAACTACGTAAATATATGGATACAGCAAACATTCTCCCTCAAAATCAATCTGGATTCAGACCATATCACAGTTGTGAAACTGTTATGCTTCAAGTAACGGATGAAATATTCAAAGCAGCTGACAGTGGTAAAGATAGCATTCTTGTTATGTTAGACTTTAGTAAAGCATTTGACACGCTTAATCATCAATTGCTATTATCAATTCTGCACTATATCGGATTATCGGAGAATGCTATAAACTTTTTTCGTTCATACTTACAAGGCCGTGTTCAAAAAGTGGTAATCAAAGGAAAAGAATCACAGCCGTCACAAATATCTCGAGGTGTCCCGCAAGGATCCGTATTAGGGCCTCTTCTATATACTATTTATACATGTAACTTTTGTTCATACATACATTTTTGCACGTGCCATATGTATGCTGATGATACGCAATTGCTGTACTCGTTTATTCTGATAACCATAAAATGTCAAATGATCTAATTAATTTAGACTTGTCTTCCTTGGCAGCTGCTTCACTTAAACATTCTTTAGTTATTAACCCTGAGAAGTCATCAGCTATATTGTTCAGTAAGAAACTAGAGCATAATTCATTTGATTTAAAAATAAATAGTGTGTCTATCGAATTTGTCGCAGAGGCTAAAAATCTTGGTTTAACTTTAGATACAGAATTACGTTTCAAATCGCACATATCTAAATGTATTCGTTCTGCATATGCAGCATTAAAAATCATATACAGCAATAGAAATTATTTATCGCGAGATATTATACAAATGTTATGTAATTCCCTAGTGCTTTCAAAATTTAATTTCTGCGATGTAGTTTACGGACCTTGTATCGATGTTCTAACGCAAAGAAAAATACAAATTTTACAAAATTCTTGTCTACGATTGATCCATGGAATTAGGAAATTTGATAGAATTTCTTATACACTAAAACTAAGTAACTGGATCAATATGAGTGACAGAAGATTTCTTCATGCTTGTTGCTTATTTCATAAAATCATCACATATAAAAGTCCCACGTATCTGTTTAAAAAAATAACATTTCGTTCTGATGTTCATCATCTGAACATAAGGAATAAGGGGTTACTAACGCCACCTGCTCATAGAACGAGTTTTTTCGAAAGAAGTTTTTCTTATAATATTGTTAAAGTGTATAACCTTATGCCATCAGAATTTAAAAACTTGCCTGTTCATTTATTTAAACGCAAAATATTACAAAAACTTCATGAACGCTAATTAAAAAACAAAAATTTTGATAATCGCTAGCACTGTTATGGAACTGTGAATTCTGTTTGTTGATTTATTATTTTATGCTTTGTAAATTCATAAATTTTGTTTAATGGGAAAATTTGAACTTTTTGTCGCCTTTAATGTTTTAATGTTTTTTTTTGAGATTTATGGGTTGAGTAAATAGCAGAGGTACTACGGTACCGTAATCTGTACTTCACCCATGGATTTTCCATAACATCGTGTCATTTAATTTAATATAATATAATTTAATTTAATAATGTACCCGTTCTGTTGTGGAAAATAAAGTTTATTATTATTATTATTATTATTATTATTATATGCGACGTCGCGCCACTATCCAGACACCATTTTTGATTTGGATCGTTCATTTGATGTTTTGAGATATTTAAACACACCTTGTCCGCTTGTTTTGCATACTCCTTTTTATTTATGCTTCGACACTCATTCGCCTTATGTCCGAGCTTTTTGCATTTAAAACATCGAATTGAGTTGTCACTTTTCCGTTTGACACCGTCATTTTTGTTCATTTCTGAGTATTCTTTTCGTTGATTCCAACTACCTTTTTTCTTTATAAATATGGCATCCGATGGCACGTTTCGCTCTTCATTCTTGCGAGCATCGCTTTCTTCAATAATTTTTATTCGAAGTGCTTCTGGCGTGGGCAACTCGTCACGCGATTCAATGGCGCATCTAAAATTTTCATAGGCAGCGGGCAAACTGTACAATAACAAAATTGTTAATAAGTCCGCATTAATTTCGACACCCATGTCGTTTAATTTATCCACTGAATCGAAGAAACTGCTCAAATGAATTCGTACGTCAACGTTGTCTGTCATTTTTTGTAGCGTTAACTTTTTCAGAAGTGTTGCCTTTCTCGCCGGTCCTTTGGATTGGTATATATCTTCCAGCCTTATCCACATCTCACGTGAAGTTACACAATTTTTAACTTGCTTCAATTCGCTTGAGCTTATCGACAAAATTATGTCCGACCGTGCTTTTAAGTCGTTGCGTTCCCAAGCCAGTACATCAGTCGCATTCTTCACATCGGGTTTTATTGCGATTCCATTCGCGTATTCCCATAAATCGCTTTTAATTAATATTGCCTGCATTTGAAGCCTCCACGCAGCGGCGGCTGGTGCAGTGAAATTGGGAGTGCTGCAGACATACTCGCTCAGCGCTAGCTCTGTCTAACACAGACGAACAATGAGCAAATAATACGCAACGCACATCGGCAGCACCTCCAAATTCATATGCACCGGCCGTCACTGCCTCCACGTATCGTAGTTGTCCTTCCCGAGCAGTTCAATCCTGGATGAATTTGCAGCGTTCATGTCGGTGACTATTCTTTACAGTCTTCGTGACTCTGGGCCCGTAACCTGTTGGAACGAAGGCTCTCCCGAGTAGGTTGAACAACGAACAACCAGTTTGGTTCAAAATGTATTCTTAGAAATTATATACAAAATGACTAAATTTAATTGTGTCATACATGAACTTATATTTTTATTATATTTTTATTTTTATTATAGTCAACAACTATTGTTTTTTATATGTACGCAGTAGGCGCTGTTGGACGACCATAATTCGCAACATTCTTCATTCTAACAACAATTAAGACACGAAAGAATTTTTATATCGGCGTAGACTACGTCAAAGTATAAAAATCTACGGAGTAGGGACAGTTGAGTATACATAACTGTCAGATTTGCTATTCTGTTTAATACCTACTGATTTGGAAATTAAAGCTGTGTTTGGCAATGCAATCTTTTTAGATTTAGATTGTCAAGTATAAGAATTAAGAATAAAGAATAATGGTTGTCCGATTTAAACGTTTTAGTGTTGTACTGTGTAAAATAACGAAATTAAGACTATAATTAATTTTCAGAATATCTCCATCCCGTTTCATTACATAAGGTTAAAATAAGATGAGAATATTCTGAGTGCGCACTCAGTGTACAATTTAGTCCCAGTGAAAAACGCTATCAGTTAATTTGAATTAATTAAATTTAGTGCAAAAAATGTATTGGAATAAATGTTACGTTTATAAAGATAGCGACGTCAAATATATACAATGGGCGCGTTCAGCGGACGCAACAGTTGACTAAAACCAGAAACGTGTTTCATTTGGGTTGCGTTTCAACAAGAGAAAACTGAGAAAGCCAGCAATTTGAAAGAGGTTAGAATTTGTGGTCAGAATAAACAAATGACTCACTGGTACCGTAAATTATTTCTGGTGAGTAAATTCGACAACTGTTGGAAGTAACTATTATCCGTTCAGCGTACCAACCAAGTCAACATACTCAACAGTTGTGTCCCCTGAACGCGCCCAATGAAAAACTAGTTCATAGAAGGTACAGTCGCAGCGCAATGTAATGAAAGAGTAGCGGGGGTAACCGGCCAGCCGACTTCGGCCGACGGAGCTGTAGCTTCACCCGTTTGAAATTCTTAGTAATAGGACAGCATAAATACATACAGCAGGTTCACTCTCCTTGGCGGGAAAATTTCCCGCGTAAACTGAGCCGCCATATTCTGGATGGAGAATCTGTCTAACCTGTATTCGACTGGACGCACAGAGCGTTTCTTTTTCTCACTCTTACATGTATTGAAACGCAGTCGCTCTCCCTCACACTTCTGCTCATTGCGTGCATCGAGCATTATGTCAATTGCACGAATACGATCAATGGTGTCTCGTGTAATTAGCAGCATAATAGGTGCTTTCGATTATGCATGCTGGGGTAAACTTAAACTCTAGGCTTTCAAATAGTGATCGGATAATTCAAATTAAAAATAATCTGTCATCCGATTAACAAAATAACGTAAATAATTCGATTATCAAAAATATTTTTATTGCGGCATTGGTGAATCCATTCGCAAAATGGCGCCAAGGACAAAAAATCTTAACCCGCCAGATCAAAGGTGCCGACAAACAGTTTCCATGCTGGTTATGCTGTGGTAATAGGGTACCAATTTCACTGACAATTGATTATAACGCACGCACGCATTATTCGTTGATTTTAAATAAGGTTTGTCCATTCCATGAACAGAACTGCGATAGATAATTATAAAATTTAATTAGCCGACATCGTAATTCGTGTCGTAAATATTCTAAATATTATTAATGAAAATATTTATATCATTCGTAATTAATCTTTAGGAAATAATAATTATTTGATGCTCTTTCATAAAACGAAATAAAGCTATAATAAAATATAATAGTTATTGCGGAACAAAATTATTAAATCTAACTGACGCAGAAAGAAAATACTTTTAATAAACAAATGTTGTAATTACTAATTAAAACAGAAAACAATAACGATGAGATAAAAAATCGTTGCCTGTCAATAAATAACCACTTCAGATTTGAAATATTAAATTTTTAAGTTACTGCAAAAGTTTACGTGATTTAACTAGAATTATGTGAATTTAAATTATGAACACCTTTTGAAGTTTTGTAAATGTCATTTTGAATAAGTATTTGTGTGAATTGCTCTAGAGCGATTTGCGATAGATGATGTTAGCTTAGCTGCCGAAATACGTATTTACGTGTTTTATAAATTGCGTATGATCTAGAGAGATTTTTTTGCTCTCTGATATTGTAATATTTCAAAAATTTGAAGCTAGACATTTATACTTAAATATTAAGCGATTAGTATGTTTTAAAATATGAATACAAAAAATCTCGCTAAACTACTTCAATGCAATACACTGAAAAGGAAAATTGGGGGGTGAAAATAGAGTAATTTATTACAAATAATACATACAAAAAAAGTGCAATGAGAGTATATTGAAGGCGTCCCAGTGTTCATCGTCTATCGTAGGCTTTCGGTTGACCGCGTGATGCATCACCGATTACAGCACGACGCGGTCAACCGAAAACCTAAAACATACGAAACTAAAAGCTGAAATAAATGTTTAGTTGCTGAAAGAAGAAAATTAAAAACTCTTACAATAAAACAAAGAGAAAATTAAAGTGCCAAAAGAAAAGGTAATTAATTTCTAAAAAATAAATGATTAGTTGCTGAAAGAAAAAAATTATTAAAAACTCTTACAATAAAACTGAAACAGAAAATTAAAGTGTTAAAAGAAAAAGTAATTAATTTCTGAAAAATAAATGATTAGTTGCTGAAAGAAAAAAATTATTAAAAACTCTTACAATAAAACTGAAACAGAAAATTAAAGTGCCAAAAGAAAAGGTAATTAATTTCTAAAAAATAATTGATTAGTTGCTGAAAGAAAAAAAATTATTAAAAACTCTTACAATAAAACTGAAACAGAAAATTAAAGTGCTAAAAGAAAAAGTAATTAATTTCTGAAAAATAATTGATTAGTTGCTGAAAGAAGAAAAATTATTAAAAACTCTTACAATAAAACTGAAACAGAAAATTAAAGTGTTAAAAGAAAAAGTAATTAATTTCTGAAAAATAATTGATTAGTTGCTGAAAGAAAAAAAATTATTAAAAACTCTTACAATAAAACTGAAACAGAAAATTAAAGTGCCAAAAGAAAAAGTAATTAATTTCTGAAAAATAAATGATTAGTTGCTGAAAGAAAAAAATTATTAAAAACTCTTACAATAAAACTGAAACAGAAAATTAAAGTGTTAAAAGAAACAGTAATTAATTTCTGAAAAATAATTGATTAGTTGCTGAAAGAAAAAAAATTATTAAAAACTCTTACAATAAAACTGAAACAGAAAATTAAAGTGCCAAAAGAAAAAGTAATTAATTTCTGAAAAATAATTGATAAGTTGCTGAAAGAAAAAAATTATTAAAAACTCTTACAATAAAACTGAAACAGAAAATTAAAGTGTTAAAAGAAAAAGTAATTAATTTCTGAAAAATAATTGATTAGTTGCTGAGAGAAAAAAAATTATTAAAAACTCTTACAATAAAACTGAAACAGAAAATTAAAGTGCCAAAAGAAAAGGTAATTAATTTCTAAAAAATAAATGATTAGTTGCTGAAAGAAAAAAATTATTAAAAACTCTTTCAATAAAACTGAAACAGAAAATTAAAGTGCCAAAAGAAAAAGTAATTAATTTCTGAAAAATAATTGATTAGTTGCTGAAAGAAAACAAATTATTAAAAACTCTTACAATAAAACTGAAACAGAAAATTAAAGTGCCAAAAGAAAAATTAATTAATTTCTAAAAAATAAATGATTAGTTGCTGAAAGAAAAAAATTATTAAAAACTCTTACAATAAAACTGAAACAGAAAATTAAAGTGTTAAAAGAAAAAGTAATTAATTTCTGAAAAATAATTGATTAGTTGCTGAGAGAAAAAAAATTATTAAAAACTCTTACAATAAAACTGAAACAGAAAATTAAAGTGCCAAAAGAAAAGGTAATTAATTTCTAAAAAATAAATGATTAGTTGCTGAAAGAAAAAAATTATTAAAAACTCTTACAATAAAACTGAAACAGAAAATTAAAGTGCCAAAAGAAAAAGTAATTAATTTCTGAAAAATAATTGATTAGTTGCTGAAAGAAAAAAAATTATTAAAAACTCTTACAATAAAACTGAAACAGAAAATTAAAGTGGTAAAAGAAAAAGTAATTAATTTCTGAAAAATAATTGATTAGTTGCTGAAAGAAGAAAAATTATTAAAAACTCTTACAATAAAACTGAAACAGAAAATTAAAGTGTTAAAAGAAAAAGTAATTAATTTCTGAAAAATAATTGATTAGTTGCTGAAAGAAAAAAAATTATTAAAAACACTTACAATAAAACTGAAACAGAAAATTAAAGTGCCAAAAGAAAAAGTAATTAATTTCTAAAAAATAAATGATTAGTTGCTGAAAGAAAAAAATTATTAAAAACTCTTACAATAAAACTGAAACAGAAAATTAAAGTGTTAAAAGAAAAAGTAATTAATTTCTGAAAAATAATTGATTAGTTGCTGAGAGAAAAAAAATTATTAAAAACTCTTACAATAAAACTGAAACAGAAAATTAAAGTGCCAAAAGAAAAGGTAATTAATTTCTAAAAAATAAATGATTAGTTGCTGAAAGAAAAAAATTATTAAAAACTCTTACAATAAAACTGAAACAGAAAGTTAAAGTGTTAAAAGAAAAAGTAATTAATTTCTGAAAAATAATTGATTAGTTGCTGAGAGAAAAAAAAATTATTAAAAACTCTTACAATAAAACTGAAACAGAAAATTAAAGTGCCAAAAGAAAAGGTAATTAATTTCTAAAAAATAAATGATTAGTTGCTGAAAGAAAAAAATTATTAAAAACTCTTACAATAAAACTGAAACAGAAAATTAAAGTGCCAAAAGAAAAAGTAATTAATTTCTGAAAAATAATTGATTAGTTGCTGAAAGAAAAAAAATTATTAAAAACTCTTACAATAAAACTGAAACATAAACTTAAAGTGCCAACAGAAACTCTAATTAATTTATAAAACATTATTTATTAGTTGCTGAAATATAATAATTATTAATATCTCTTACAATAAAACTGAAACAGAAAATTAAAGTGCCAAAAGAAAAGTAATTAATTTCTGAAAAATAATTGATTAGTTGCTGAAAGAAGAAAAATTATTAAAACTCTTACAATAAAACTGAAACAGAAAATTAAAGTGTTAAAAGAAAAGTAATAAATTTCTGAAAAATAATTGATTAGTTGCTGAAAGAAAAAATTATTAAAAACTCTTACAATAAAACTGAAACAGAAACTTAAAGTGCCAAAAGAAAAGGTAATTAATTTCTAAAAATAAATGATTAGTTGCTGAAAGAAAAAATTATTAATAACTCTTACAATAAAACTGAAACAGAAAATTAAAGTGCCAAAAGAAAAAGTAATTAATTTCTGAAAAATAATTGATTAGTTGCTGAAAGAAAAAAAATTATTAAAAACTCTTACAATAAAACTGAAACAGAAAATTAAAGTGGTAAAAGAAAGAGTAATTAATTTCTGAAAAATAATTGATTAGTTGCTGAAAGAAGAAAAATTATTAAAAACTCTTACAATAAAACTGAAACAGAAAATTAAAGTGTTAAAAGAAAAAGTAATTAATTTCTGAAAAATAATTGATTAGTTGCTGAAAGAAAAAAAATTATTAAAAACTCTTACAATAAAACTGAAACAGAAAATTAAAGTGCCAAAAGAAAAAGTAATTAATTTCTGAAAAATAAATGATTAGTTGCTGAAAGAAAAAAATTATTAAAAACTCTTACAATAAAACTGAAACAGAAAATTAAAGTGTTAAAAGAAAAAGTAATTAATTTCTGAAAAATAATTGATTAGTTGCTGAGAGAAAAAAAATTATTAAAAACTCTTACAATAAAACTGAAACAGAAAATTAAAGTGCCAAAAGAAAAGGTAATTAATTTCTAAAAAATAAATGATTAGTTGCTGAAAGAAAAAAATTATTAAAAACTCTTACAATAAAACTGAAACAGAAAATTAAAGTGTTAAAAGAAAAAGTAATTAATTTCTGAAAAATAAATGATTAGTTGCTGAAAGAAAAAAATTATTAAAAACTCTTACAATAAAACTGAAACAGAAAATTAAAGTGCCAAAAGAAAAGGTAATTAATTTCTGAAAAATACATGATTAGTTGCTGAAAGAAAAAAATTATTAAAAACTCTTACAATAAAACTGAAACAGAAAATTAAAGTGTTAAAAGAAACAGTAATTAATTTCTGAAAAATAATTGATTAGTTGCTGAAAGAAAAAAAAATTATTAAAAACTCTTACAATAAAACTGAAACAGAAAATTAAAGTGCCAAAAGAAAAAGTAATTAATTTCTGAAAAATAATTGATAAGTTGCTGAAAGAAAAAAATTATTAAAAACTCTTACAATAAAACTGAAACAGAAAATTAAAGTGTTAAAAGAAAAAGTAATTAATTTCTGAAAAATAATTGATTAGTTGCTGAAAGAAAAAAAATTATTAAAAACTCTTACAATAAAACTGAAACAGAAAATTAAAGTGCCAAAAGAAAAGGTAATTAATTTCTGAAAAATACATGATTAGTTGCTGAAAGAAAAAAATTATTAAAAACTCTTACAATAAAACTGAAACAGAAAATTAAAGTGTTAAAAGAAACAGTAATTAATTTCTGAAAAATAATTGATTAGTTGCTGAAAGAAAAAAAAATTATTAAAAACTCTTACAATAAAACTGAAACAGAAAATTAAAGTGCCAAAAGAAAAAGTAATTAATTTCTGAAAAATAATTGATAAGTTGCTGAAAGAAAAAAATTATTAATAACTCTTACAATAAAACTGAAACAGAAAATTAAAGTGTTAAAAGAAAAAGTAATTAATTTCTGAAAAATAAATGATTAGTTGCTGAAAGAAAAAAATTATTAAAAACTCTTACAATAAAACTGAAACAGAAAATTAAAGTGCCAAAAGAAAAGGTAATTAATTTCTGAAAAATACATGATTAGTTGCTGAAAGAAAAAAATTATTAAAAACTCTTACAATAAAACTGAAACAGAAAATTAAAGTGTTAAAAGAAACAGTAATTAATTTCTGAAAAATAATTGATTAGTTGCTGAAAGAAAAAAAAATTATTAAAAACTCTTACAATAAAACTGAAACAGAAAATTAAAGTGCCAAAAGAAAAAGTAATTAATTTCTGAAAAATAATTGATAAGTTGCTGAAAGAAAAAAATTATTAAAAACTCTTACAATAAAACTGAAACAGAAAATTAAAGTGTTAAAAGAAAAAGTAATTAATTTCTGAAAAATAATTGATTAGTTGCTGAGAGAAAAAAAATTATTAAAAACTCTTACAATAAAACTGAAACAGAAAATTAAAGTGCCAAAAGAAAAGGTAATTAATTTCTGTAGAATAATTGATTAGTTGCTGAAAGAAAAAATTATTAAAAACTCTTTCAATAAAACTGAAACAGAAAATTAAAGTGCCAAAAGAAAAAGTAATTAATTTCTGAAAAATAATTGATTAGTTGCTGAAAGAAAACAAATTATTAAAAACTCTTACAATAAAACTGAAACAGAAAATTAAAGTGCCAAAAGAAAAATTAATTAATTTCTAAAAAATAAATGATTAGTTGCTGAAAGAAAAAAATTATTAAAAACTCTTACAATAAAACTGAAACAGAAAATTAAAGTGTTAAAAGAAAAAGTAATTAATTTCTGAAAAATAATTGATTAGTTGCTGAGAGAAAAAAAATTATTAAAAACTCTTACAATAAAACTGAAACAGAAAATTAAAGTGCCAAAAGAAAAGGTAATTAATTTCTAAAAAATAAATGATTAGTTGCTGAAAGAAAAAAATTATTAAAAACTCTTACAATAAAACTGAAACAGAAAATTAAAGTGCCAAAAGAAAAAGTAATTAATTTCTGAAAAATAATTGATTAGTTGCTGAAAGAAAAAAAATTATTAAAAACTCTTACAATAAAACTGAAACAGAAAATTAAAGTGGTAAAAGAAAAAGTAATTAATTTCTGAAAAATAATTGATTAGTTGCTGAAAGAAGAAAAATTATTAAAAACTCTTACAATAAAACTGAAACAGAAAATTAAAGTGTTAAAAGAAAAAGTAATTAATTTCTGAAAAATAATTGATTAGTTGCTGAAAGAAAAAAAATTATTAAAAAACACTTACAATAATACTGAAACATAAAATTAAATTGCCAAAAGAAAAAGTAATTAATTTCTAAAAAATAAATGATTAGTTGCTGAAAGAAAAAAATTATTAAAAACTCTTACAATAAAACTGAAACAGAAAATTAAAGTGTTAAAAGAAAAAGTAATTAATTTCTGAAAAATAATTGATTAGTTGCTGAGAGAAAAAAAAATTATTAAAAACTCTTACAATAAAACTGAAACAGAAAATTAAAGTGCCAAAAGAAAAGGTAATTAATTTCTAAAAAATAAATGATTAGTTGCTGAAAGAAAAAAATTATTAAAAACTCTTACAATAAAACTGAAACAGAAAGTTAAAGTGTTAAAAGAAAAAGTAATTAATTTCTGAAAAATAATTGATTAGTTGCTGAGAGAAAAAAATTATTAAAAACTCTTACAATAAAACTGAAACAGAAAATTAAAGTGCCAAAAGAAAAGGTAATTAATTTCTAAAAAATAAATGATTAGTTGCTGAAAGAAAAAAATTATTAAAAACTCTTACAATAAAACTGAAACAGAAAATTAAAGTGCCAAAAGAAAAAGTAATTAATTTCTGAAAAATAATTGATTAGTTGCTGAAAGAAAAAAAATTATTAAAAACTCTTACAATAAAACTGAAACAGAAACTTAAAGTGCCAAAAGAAAAGGTAATTAATTTCTAAAAAATAAATGATTAGTTGCTGAAAGAAAAAAATTATTAATAACTCTTACAATAAAACTGAAACAGAAAATTAAAGTGCCAAAAGAAAAAGTAATTAATTTCTGAAAAATAATTGATTAGTTGCTGAAAGAAGAAAAATTATTAAAAACTCTTACAATAAAACTGAAACAGAAAATTAAAGTGTTAAAAGAAAAAGTAATAAATTTCTGAAAAATAATTGATTAGTTGCTGAAAGAAAAAAAATTATTAAAAACTCTTACAATAAAACTGAAACAGAAACTTAAAGTGCCAAAAGAAAAGGTAATTAATTTCTAAAAAATAAATGATTAGTTGCTGAAAGAAAAAAATTATTAATAACTCTTACAATAAAACTGAAACAGAAAATTAAAGTGCCAAAAGAAAAAGTAATTAATTTCTGAAAAATAATTGATTAGTTGCTGAAAGAAAAAAAATTATTAAAAACTCTTACAATAAAACTGAAACAGAAAATTAAAGTGGTAAAAGAAAGAGTAATTAATTTCTGAAAAATAATTGATTAGTTGCTGAAAGAAGAAAAATTATTAAAAACTCTTACAATAAAACTGAAACAGAAAATTAAAGTGTTAAAAGAAAAAGTAATTAATTTCTGAAAAATAATTGATTAGTTGCTGAAAGAAAAAAAATTATTAAAAACTCTTACAATAAAACTGAAACAGAAAATTAAAGTGCCAAAAGAAAAAGTAATTAATTTCTGAAAAATAAATGATTAGTTGCTGAAAGAAAAAATTATTAAAACTCTTACAATAAAACTGAAACAGAAAATTAAAGTGTTAAAAGAAAAAGTAATTAATTTCTGAAAAATAATTGATTAGTTGCTGAGAGAAAAAAAATTATTAAAAACTCTTACAATAAAACTGAAACAGAAAATTAAAGTGCCAAAAGAAAAGGTAATTAATTTCTAAAAAATAAATGATTAGTTGCTGAAAGAAAAAATTATTAAAACTCTTACAATAAAACTGAAACAGAAAATTAAAGTGTTAAAAGAAAAGTAATTAATTTCTGAAAAATAAATGATTAGTTGCTGAAAGAAAAAATTATTAAAAACTCTTACAATAAAACTGAAACAGAAAATTAAAGTGCCAAAAGAAAAGGTAATTAATTTCTGAAAAATACATGATTAGTTGCTGAAAGAAAAAAATTATTAAAAACTCTTACAATAAAACTGAAACAGAAAATTAAAGTGTTAAAAGAAACAGTAATTAATTTCTGAAAAATAATTGATTAGTTGCTGAAAGAAAAAAAATTATTAAAAACTCTTACAATAAAACTGAAACAGAAAGTTAAAGTGTTAAAAGAAAAAGTAATTAATTTCTGAAAAATAATTGATTAGTTGCTGAAAGAAAAAAAATTATTAAAAACTCTTACAATAAAACTGAAACAGAAAGTTAAAGTGTTAAAAGAAAAAGTAATTAATTTCTGAAAAATAATTGATTAGTTGCTGAGAGAAAAAAATTATTAAAAACTCTTACAATAAAACTGAAACAGAAAATTAAAGTGCCAAAAGAAAAGGTAATTAATTTCTAAAAAATAAATGATTAGTTGCTGAAAGAAAAAAATTATTAAAAACTCTTACAATAAAACTGAAACAGAAAATTAAAGTGCCAAAAGAAAAAGTAATTAATTTCTGAAAAATAATTGATTAGTTGCTGAAAGAAACAAATTATTAAAACTCTTACAATAAAACTGAAACAGAAAATTAAAGTGCCAAAAGAAAAATTAATTAATTTCTAAAAAATAAATGATTAGTTGCTGAAAGAAAAAAATTATTAAAAACTCTTACAATAAAACTGAAACAGAAAATTAAAGTGTTAAAAGAAAAAGTAATTAATTTCTGAAAAATAATTGATTAGTTGCTGAGAGAAAAAAAATTATTAAAAACTCTTACAATAAAACTGAAACAGAAAATTAAAGTGCCAAAAGAAAAGGTAATTAATTTCTAAAAAATAAATGATTAGTTGCTGAAAGAAAAAAATTATTAAAAACTCTTACAATAAAACTGAAACAGAAAATTAAAGTGCCAAAAGAAAAAGTAATTAATTTCTGAAAAATAATTGATTAGTTGCTGAAAGAAAAAAAATTATTAAAAACTCTTGCAATAAAACTGAAACAGAAAATTAAAGTGGTAAAAGAAAAAGTAATTAATTTCTGAAAAATAATTGATTAGTTGCTGAAAGAAGAAAAATTATTAAAAACTCTTACAATAAAACTGAAACAGAAAATTAAAGTGTTAAAAGAAAAAGTAATTAATTTCTGAAAAATAATTGATTAGTTGCTGAAAGAAAAAAAATTATTAAAAACTCTTACAATAAAACTGAAACAGAAAATTAAAGTGCCAAAAGAAAAGGTAATTAATTTCTGAAAAATACATGATTAGTTGCTGAAAGAAAAAAATTATTAAAAACTCTTACAATAAAACTGAAACAGAAAATTAAAGTGTTAAAAGAAACAGTAATTAATTTCTGAAAAATAATTGATTAGTTGCTGAAAGAAAAAAAAATTATTAAAAACTCTTACAATAAAACTGAAACAGAAAATTAAAGTGCCAAAAGAAAAAGTAATTAATTTCTGAAAAATAATTGATAAGTTGCTGAAAGAAAAAAATTATTAAAAACTCTTACAATAAAACTGAAACAGAAAATTAAAGTGTTAAAAGAAAAAGTAATTAATTTCTGAAAAATAATTGATTAGTTGCTGAGAGAAAAAAAATTATTAAAAACTCTTACAATAAAACTGAAACAGAAAATTAAAGTGCCAAAAGAAAAGGTAATTAATTTCTAAAAAATAAATGATTAGTTGCTGAAAGAAAAAAATTATTAAAAACTCTTTCAATAAAACTGAAACAGAAAATTAAAGTGCCAAAAGAAAAAGTAATTAATTTCTGAAAAATAATTGATTAGTTGCTGAAAGAAAACAAATTATTAAAAACTCTTACAATAAAACTGAAACAGAAAATTAAAGTGCCAAAAGAAAAATTAATTAATTTCTAAAAAATAAATGATTAGTTGCTGAAAGAAAAAAATTATTAAAAACTCTTACAATAAAACTGAAACAGAAAATTAAAGTGTTAAAAGAAAAAGTAATTAATTTCTGAAAAATAATTGATTAGTTGCTGAGAGAAAAAAAATTATTAAAAACTCTTACAATAAAACTGAAACAGAAAATTAAAGTGCCAAAAGAAAAGGTAATTAATTTCTAAAAAATAAATGATTAGTTGCTGAAAGAAAAAAATTATTAAAAACTCTTACAATAAAACTGAAACAGAAAATTAAAGTGCCAAAAGAAAAAGTAATTAATTTCTGAAAAATAATTGATTAGTTGCTGAAAGAAAAAATTATTAAAACTCTTACAATAAAACTGAAACAGAAAATTAAAGTGGTAAAAGAAAAGTAATTAATTTCTGAAAAATAATTGATTAGTTGCTGAAAGAAGAAAAATTATTAAAACTCTTACAATAAAACTGAAACAGAAAATTAAAGTGTTAAAAGAAAAAGTAATTAATTTCTGAAAAATAATTGATTAGTTGCTGAAAGAAAAAAAATTATTAAAAACACTTACAATAAAACTGAAACAGAAAATTAAAGTGCCAAAAGAAAAAGTAATTAATTTCTAAAAAATAAATGATTAGTTGCTGAAAGAAAAATTATTAAAAACTCTTACAATAAAACTGAAACAGAAAGTTAATGTGTTAAAAGAAAAAGTAATTAATTTCTGAAAAATAATTGATTAGTTGCTGAGAGAAAAAAATTATTAAAAACTCTTACAATAAAACTGAAACAGAAAATTAAAGTGCCAAAAGAAAAGGTAATTAATTTCTAAAAAATAAATGATTAGTTGCTGAAAGAAAAAATTATTAAAACTCTTACAATAAAACTGAAACAGAAAGTTAAAGTGTTAAAAGAAAAAGTAATTAATTTCTGAAAAATAATTGATTAGTTGCTGAGAGAAAAAATTATTAAAACTCTTACAATAAAACTGAAACAGAAAATTAAAGTGCCAAAAGAAAAGGTAATTAATTTCTAAAAAATAAATGATTAGTTGCTGAAAGAAAAAAATTATTAAAAACTCTTACAATAAAACTGAAACAGAAAATTAAAGTGCCAAAAGAAAAAGTAATTAATTTCTGAAAAATAATTGATTAGTTGCTGAAAGAAAAAAAATTATTAAAAACTCTTACAATAAAACTGAAACAGAAAATTAAAGTGCTAAAAGAAAAAGTAATTAATTTCTGAAAAATAATTGATTAGTTGCTGAAAGAAGAAAAATTATTAAAAACTCTTACAATAAAACTGAAACAGAAAATTAAAGTGTTAAAAGAAAAAGTAATAAATTTCTGAAAAATAATTGATTAGTTGCTGAAAGAAAAAAAATTATTAAAAACTCTTACAATAAAACTGAAACAGAAACTTAAAGTGCCAAAAGAAAAGGTAATTAATTTCTAAAAAATAAATGATTAGTTGCTGAAAGAAAAAAATTATTAATAACTCTTACAATAAAACTGAAACAGAAAATTAAAGTGCCAAAAGAAAAAGTAATTAATTTCTGAAAAATAATTGATTAGTTGCTGAAAGAAAAAAAATTATTAAAAACTCTTACAATAAAACTGAAACAGAAAATTAAAGTGGTAAAAGAAAGAGTAATTAATTTCTGAAAAATAATTGATTAGTTGCTGAAAGAAGAAAAATTATTAAAAACTCTTACAATAAAACTGAAACAGAAAATTAAAGTGTTAAAAGAAAAAGTAATTAATTTCTGAAAAATAATTGATTAGTTGCTGAAAGAAAAAAAATTATTAAAAACTCTTACAATAAAACTGAAACAGAAAATTAAAGTGCCAAAAGAAAAAGTAATTAATTTCTGAAAAATAAATGATTAGTTGCTGAAAGAAAAAAATTATTAAAAACTCTTACAATAAAACTGAAACAGAAAATTAAAGTGTTAAAAGAAAAAGTAATTAATTTCTGAAAAATAATTGATTAGTTGCTGAGAGAAAAAAAATTATTAAAAACTCTTACAATAAAACTGAAACAGAAAATTAAAGTGCCAAAAGAAAAAGTAATTAATTTCTGAAAAATAATTGATTAGTTGCTGAAAGAAAAAAAATTATTAAAAACTCTTACAATAAAACTGAAACAGAAAATTAAAGTGGTAAAAGAAAAAGTAATTAATTTCTGAAAAATAATTGATTAGTTGCTGAAAGAAGAAAAATTATTAAAAACTCTTACAATAAAACTGAAACAGAAAATTAAAGTGTTAAAAGAAAAAGTAATTAATTTCTGAAAAATAATTGATTAGTTGCTGAAAGAAAAAAAATTATTAAAAACACTTACAATAAAACTGAAACAGAAAATTAAAGTGCCAAAAGAAAAAGTAATTAATTTCTAAAAAATAAATGATTAGTTGCTGAAAGAAAAAAATTATTAAAAACTCTTACAATAAAACTGAAACAGAAAATTAAAGTGTTAAAAGAAAAAGTAATTAATTTCTGAAAAATAATTGATTAGTTGCTGAGAGAAAAAAAAATTATTAAAAACTCTTACAATAAAACTGAAACAGAAAATTAAAGTGCCAAAAGAAAAGGTAATTAATTTCTAAAAAATAAATGATTAGTTGCTGAAAGAAAAAAATTATTAAAAACTCTTACAATAAAACTGAAACAGAAAATTAAAGTGTTAAAAGAAAAGTAATTAATTTCTGAAAAATAATTGATTAGTTGCTGAAAGAAAAAATTATTAAAAACTCTTACAATAAAACTGAAACAGAAAATTAAAGTGCCAAAAGAAAAAGTAATTAATTTCTGAAAAATAAATGATTAGTTGCTGAAAGAAAAAATTATTAAAAACTCTTACAATAAAACTGAAACAGAAAATTAAAGTGTTAAAAGAAAAGTAATTAATTTCTGAAAAATAATTGATTAGTTGCTGAAAGAAAAAATTATTAAAACTCTTACAATAAAACTGAAACAGAAAATTAAAGTGTTAAAAGAAAAAGTAATTAATTTCTGAAAAATAATTGATTAGTTGCTGAAAGAAAAAAATTATTAAAACTCTTACAATAAAACTGAAACAGAAAATTAAAGTGTTAAAAGAAAAAGTAATTAATTTCTGAAAAATAATTGATTAGTTGCTGAAAGAAAAAAATTATTAAAACTCTTACAATAAAACTGAAACAGAAAATTAAAGTGGTAAAAGAAAAGTAATTAATTTCTGAAAAATAATTGATTAGTTGCTGAAAGAAAAAAATTATTAAAAACTCTTACAATAAAACTGAAACAGAAAATTAAAGTGTTAAAAGAAAAGTAATTAATTTCTGAAAAATAATTGATTAGTTGCTGAAAGAAAAATTATTAAAACTCTTACAATAAAACTGAAACAGAAAATTAAAGTGCCAAAAGAAAAAGTAATTAATTTCTGAAAAATAAATGATTAGTTGCTGAAAGAAAAAATTATTAAAACTCTTACAATAAAACTGAAACAGAAAATTAAAGTGTTAAAAGAAAAAGTAATTAATTTCTGAAAAATAATTGATTAGTTGCTGAGAGAAAAAAAATTATTAAAAACTCTTACAATAAAACTGAAACAGAAAATTAAAGTGCCAAAAGAAAAGGTAATTAATTTCTAAAAAATAAATGATTAGTTGCTGAAAGAAAAAAATTATTAAAAACTCTTACAATAAAACTGAAACAGAAAGTTAAAGTGTTAAAAGAAAAAGTAATTAATTTCTGAAAAATAATTGATTAGTTGCTGAGAGAAAAAAATTATTAAAAACTCTTACAATAAAACTGAAACAGAAAATTAAAGTGCCAAAAGAAAAGGTAATTAATTTCTAAAAAATAAATGATTAGTTGCTGAAAGAAAAAAATTATTAAAAACTCTTACAATAAAACTGAAACAGAAAATTAAAGTGTTAAAAGAAACAGTAATTAATTTCTGAAAAATAATTGATTAGTTGCTGAAAGAAAAAAAATTATTAAAAACTCTTACAATAAAACTGAAACAGAAAATTAAAGTGCCAAAAGAAAAAGTAATTAATTTCTGAAAAATAATTGATTAGTTGCTGAAAGAAAAAAAATTATTAAAAACTCTTACAATAAAACTGAAACAGAAAATTAAAGTGTTAAAAGAAAAAGTAATTAATTTCTGAAAAATAAATGATTAGTTGCTGAAAGAAAAAAATTATTAAAAACTCTTACAATAAAACTGAAACAGAAAATTAAAGTGCCAAAAGAAAAGGTAATTAATTTCTAAAAATAAATGATTAGTTGCTGAAAGAAAAAATTATTAAAAACTCTTACAATAAAACTGAAACAGAAAATTAAAGTGTTAAAAGAAAAAGTAATTAATTTCTGAAAAATAATTGATTAGTTGCTGAAAGAAAAAATTATTAAAACTCTTACAATAAAACTGAAACAGAAAATTAAAGTGCCAAAAGAAAAAGTAATTAATTTCTAAAAAATAAATGATTAGTTGCTGAAAGAAAAATTATTAAAACTCTTACAATAAAACTGAAACAGAAAATTAAAGTGTTAAAAGAAAAGTAATTAATTTCTGAAAATAATTGATTGATTAGTTGCTGAAAGAAAAAATTATTAAAAACTCTTACAATAAAACTGAAACAGAAAATTAAAGTGCCAAAAGAAAAGGTAATTAATTTCTAAAAATAAATGATTAGTTGCTGAAAGAAAAAAATTATTAAAAACTCTTACAATAAAACTGAAACAGAAAATTAAATTGTTAAAAGAAAAAGTAATTAAATTATTAAAAAAAATTGATTAGTTGCTGAAATAAAAAAATAATTATAAACTCTTAAAATAAAACTTAAACAGAACAATAAAGTCGAAAAAGAAAAAGTAATTAATTTCTGAAAAATAATTGATTAGTTGCTGAAAGAAGAAAAATTATTAAAAACTCTTACAATAAAACTGAAACAGAAAATTAAAGTGTTAAAAGAAAAAGTAATTAATTTCTGAAAAATAATTGATTAGTTGCTGAAAGAAAAAAAATTATTAAAAACTCTTACAATAAAACTGAAACAGAAAATTAAAGTGCCAAAAATAAAGTAATTAATTTCTGAAAATAAATGATTAGTTGCTGAAAGAAAAAAATTATTAAAAACTCTTACAATAAAACTGAAACAGAAAATTAAAGTGCCAAAAGAAAAAGTAATTAATTTCTGAAAAATAAATGATTAGTTGCTGAAAGAAAAAAATTATTAAAAACTCTTACAATAAAACTGAAACAGAAAATTAAAGTGCCAAAAGAAAAAGTAATTAATTTCTGAAAAATAAATGATTAGTTGCTGAAAGAAAAAAATTATTAAAAACTCTTACAATAAAACTGAAACAGAAAATTAAAGTGTTAAAAGAAACAGTAATTAATTTCTGAAAAATAATTGATTAGTTGCTGAAAGAAAAAAAATTATTAAAAACTCTTACAATAAAACTGAAACAGAAAATTAAAGTGCCAAAAGAAAAAGTAATTAATTTCTGAAAATAAATGATTAGTTGCTGAAAGAAAAAATTATTAAAACTCTTACAATAAAACTGAAACAGAAAATTAAAGTGCCAAAAGAAAAAGTAATTAATTTCTGAAAAATAATTGATTAGTTGCTGAAAGAAAAAAATTATTAAAACTCTTACAATAAAACTGAAACAGAAAATTAAAGTGCTAAAAGAAAAGTAATTAATTTCTGAAAATAAATGATTAGTTGCTGAAAGAAAAAAATTATTAAAAACTCTTACAATAAAACTGAAACAGAAAATTAAAGTGTTAAAAGAAAAAGTAATTAATTTCTGAAAAATAATTGATTAGTTGCTGAGAGAAAAAAAAATTATTAAAAACTCTTACAATAAAACTGAAACAGAAAATTAAAGTGCCAAAAGAAAAGGTAATTAATTTCTAAAAAATAAATGATTAGTTGCTGAAAGAAAAAAATTATTAAAAACTCTTACAATAAAACTGAAACAGAAAATTAAAGTGCCAAAAGAAAAAGTAATTAATTTCTGAAAATAATTGATTAGTTGCTGAAAGAAAAAATTATTAAAAACTCTTACAATAAAACTGAAACAGAAAATTAAAGTGGTAAAAGAAAAAGTAATTAATTTCTGAAAATAATTGATTAGTTGCTGAAAGAAGAAAAATTATTAAAAACTCTTACAATAAAACTGAAACAGAAAATTAAAGTGTTAAAAGAAAAAGTAATTAATTTCTGAAAATAATTGATTAGTTGCTGAAAGAAAAAATTATTAAAACTCTTACAATAAAACTGAAACAGAAAATTAAAGTGCCAAAAGAAAAAGTAATTAATTTCTAAAAATAAATGATTAGTTGCTGAAAGAAAAATTATTAAAAACTCTTACAATAAAACTGAAACAGAAAATTAAAGTGTTAAAAGAAAAGTAATTAATTTCTGAAAAATAATTGATTAGTTGCTGAGAGAAAAAATTATTAAAACTCTTACAATAAAACTGAAACAGAAAATTAAAGTGCCAAAAGAAAGTAATTAATTTCTAAAAAATAAATGATTGCTGAAAGAAAAATTATTAAAAACTCTTACAATAAAACTGAAACAGAAAATTAAAGTGTTAAAAGAAAAAGTAATTAATTTCTGAAAAATAATTGATTAGTTGCTGAAAGAAAAAAAATTATTAAAAACTCTTACAATAAAACTGAAACAGAAAGTTAAAGTGTTAAAAGAAAAGGTAATTAATTTCTAAAAAATAAATGATTAGTTGCTGAAAGAAAAAAATTATTAATAACTCTTACAATAAAACTGAAACAGAAAATTAAAGTGCCAAAAGAAAAAGTAATTAATTTCTGAAAAATAATTGATTAGTTGCTGAAAGAAAAAAATTATTAAAAACTCTTACAATAAAACTGAAACAGAAAATTAAAGTGCTAAAAGAAAAAGTAATTAATTTCTGAAAAATAATTGATTAGTTGCTGAAAGAAGAAAAATTATTAAAAACTCTTACAATAAAACTGAAACAGAAAATTAAAGTGTTAAAAGAAAAAGTAATTAATTTCTGAAAAATAATTGATTAGTTGCTGAAAGAAAAAAAATTATTAAAAACTCTTACAATAAAACTGAAACAGAAAATTAAAGTGCCAAAAGAAAAGGTAATTAATTTCTAAAAAATAAATGATTAGTTGCTGAAAGAAAAAAATTATTAAAAACTCTTACAATAAAACTGAAACAGAAAATTAAAGTGTTAAAAGAAAAAGTAATTAATTTCTGAAAAATAAATGATTAGTTGCTGAAAGAAAAAAATTATTAAAACTCTTACAATAAAACTGAAACAGAAAATTAAAGTGCCAAAAGAAAAGGTAATTAATTTCTGAAAAATACATGATTAGTTGCTGAAAGAAAAAAATTATTAAAAACTCTTACAATAAAACTGAAACAGAAAATTAAAGTGTTAAAAGAAACAGTAATTAATTTCTGAAAAATAATTGATTAGTTGCTGAAAGAAAAAAAAATTATTAAAAACTCTTACAATAAAACTGAAACAGAAAATTAAAGTGCCAAAAGAAAAGTAATTAATTTCTGAAAAATAAATGATTAGTTGCTGAAATAAGAAAAAATTATTAAAAACTCTTACAATAAAACTGAAACAGAAAATTAAAGTGCCAAAAGAAAAAGTAATTAATTTCTGAAAAATAAATGATTAGTTGCTGAAAGAAAAAAATTATTAAAAACTCTTACAATAAAACTGAAACAGAAAATTAAAGTGCCAAAAAAAAAAGTAATTAATTTCTGAAAAATAAATGATTAGTTGCTGAAAGAAAAAAATTATTAAAAACTCTTACAATAAAACTGAAACAGAAAATTAAAGTGTTAAAAGAAAAAGTAATTAATTTCTGAAAAATAATTGATTAGTTGCTGAAAGAAAAAAAATTATTAAAAACTCTTACAATAAAACTGAAACAGAAAATTAAAGTGCCAAAAGAAAAAGTAATTAATTTCTGAAAAATAAATGATTAGTTGCTGAAAGAAAAAAATTATTAAAAACTCTTACAATAAAACTGAAACAGAAAATTAAAGTGTTAAAAGAAAAAGTAATTAATTTCTGAAAAATAAATGATTAGTTGCTGAAAGAAAAAAATTATTAAAAACTCTTACAATAAAACTGAAACAGAAAATTAAAGTGCCAAAAGAAAAAGTAATTAATTTCTGAAAAATAAATGATTAGTTGCTGAAAGAAAAAAATTATTAAAAACTCTTACAATAAAACTGAAACAGAAAATTAAAGTGCCAAAAGAAAAAGTAATTAATTTCTGAAAAATAAATGATTAGTTGCTGAAAGAAAAAAATTATTAAAACTCTTACAATAAAACTGAAACAGAAAATTAAAGTGTTAAAAGAAACAGTAATTAATTTCTGAAAAATAATTGATTAGTTGCTGAAAGAAAAAAAATTATTAAAAACTCTTACAATAAAACTGAAACAGAAAATTAAAGTGCCAAAAGAAAAAGTAATTAATTTCTGAAAAATAATTGATAAGTTGCTGAAAGAAAAAAATTATTAAAAACTCTTACAATAAAACTGAAACAGAAAATTAAAGTGTTAAAAGAAAAGTAATTAATTTCTGAAAAATAATTGATTAGTTGCTGAAAGAAAAAATTATTAAAACTCTTACAATAAAACTGAAACAGAAAATTAAAGTGCCAAAAGAAACAGTAATTAATTTCTGAAAAATAATTGATTAGTTGCTGAAAGAAAAAAAATTATTAAAAACTCTTACAATAAAACTGAAACAGAAAATTAAAGTGTTAAAAGAAAAAGTAATTAATTTCTGAAAAATAAATGATTAGTTGCTGAAAGAAAAAAATTATTAAAAACTCTTACAATAAAACTGAAACAGAAAATTAAAGTGCCAAAAGAAAAGGTAATTAATTTCTAAAAAATAAATGATTAGTTGCTGAAAGAAAAAAATTATTAAAAACTCTTACAATAAAACTGAAACAGAAAATTAAAGTGTTAAAAGAAACAGTAATTAATTTCTGAAAAATAATTGATTAGTTGCTGAAAGAAAAAAAATTATTAAAAACTCTTACAATAAAACTGAAACAGAAAATTAAAGTGCCAAAAGAAAAAGTAATTAATTTCTGAAAAATAAATGATTAGTTGCTGAAAGAAAAAAATTATTAAAAACTCTTACAATAAAACTGAAACAGAAAATTAAAGTGTTAAAAGAAAAAGTAATTAATTTCTGAAAAATAAATGATTAGTTGCTGAAAGAAAAAAATTATTAAAAACTCTTACAATAAAACTGAAACAGAAAATTAAAGTGTTAAAAGAAACAGTAATTAATTTCTGAAAAATAATTGATTAGTTGCTGAAAGAAAAAATTATTAAAACTCTTACAATAAAACTGAAACAGAAAATTAAAGTGCCAAAAAAAAAAGTAATTAATTTCTGAAAAATAAATGATTAGTTGCTGAAAGAAAAAAATTATTAAAAACTCTTACAATAAAACTGAAACAGAAAATTAAAGTGCCAAAAGAAAAAGTAATTAATTTCTGAAAAATAAATGATTAGTTGCTGAAAGAAAAAAATTATTAAAAACTCTTACAATAAAACTGAAACAGAAAATTAAAGTGTTAAAAGAAAAAGTAATTAATTTCTGAAAAATAATTGATTAGTTGCTGAAAGAAAAAATTATTAAAACTCTTACAATAAAACTGAAACAGAAAATTAAAGTGCCAAAAGAAAAAGTAATTAATTTCTGAAAAATAAATGATTAGTTGCTGAAAGAAAAATTATTAAAACTCTTACAATAAAACTGAAACAGAAAATTAAAGTGTTAAAAGAAAAGTAATTAATTTCTGAAAAATAATTGATTAGTTGCTGAAAGTAAAAAAATTATTAAAAACTCTTACAATAAAACTGAAACAGAAAATTAAAGTGCCAAAAGAAAAAGTAATTAATTTCTGAAAAATAATTGATAAGTTGCTGAAAGAAAAAAATTATTAAAAACTCTTACAATAAAACTGAAACAGAAAATTAAAGTGTTAAAAGAAAAAGTAATTAATTTCTGAAAAATAATTGATTAGTTGCTGAAAGAAAAAAAATTATTAAAAACTCTTACAATAAAACTGAAACAGAAAATTAAAGTGCCAAAAGAAAAAGTAATTAATTTCTAAAAAATAAATGATTAGTTGCTGAAAGAAAAAAATTATTAAAAACTCTTACAATAAAACTGAAACAGAAAATTAAAGTGCCAAAAGAAAAAGTAATTAATTTCTGAAAAATAATTGATTAGTTGCTGAAAGAAAAAAAATTATTAAAAACTCTTACAATAAAACTGAAACAGAAAATTAAAGTGCCAAAAAAAAAAGTAATTAATTTCTGAAAAATAAATGATTAGTTGCTGAAAGAAAAAAATTATTAAAAACTCTTACAATAAAACTGAAACAGAAAATTAAAGTGCCAAAAGAAAAAGTAATTAATTTCTGAAAAATAAATGATTAGTTGCTGAAAGAAAAAAATTATTAAAAACTCTTACAATAAAACTGAAACAGAAAATTAAAGTGTTAAAAGAAACAGTAATTAATTTCTGAAAAATAATTGATTAGTTGCTGAAAGAATTAAAATTATTAAAACTCTTACAATAAAACTGAAACAGAGAAAAATTAAAGTTAAAAGAAAAAGTAATTAATTTCTGAAAAATAATTGATTAGTTGCTGAAAGAAAAAATTATTAAAACTCTTACAATAAAACTGAAACAGAAAATTAAAGTGCCAAAAGAAAAGGTAATTAATTTCTAAAAAATAAATGATTAGTTGCTGAAAGAAAAAAATTATTAAAAACTCTTACAATAAAACTGAAACAGAAAATTAAAGTGCCAAAAGAAAAAGTAATTAATTTCTGAAAAATAATTGATTAGTTGCTGAAAGAAAAATTATTAAAAACTCTTACAATAAAACTGAAACAGAAAATTAAAGTGTTAAAGAAAAAGTAATTAATTTCTGAAAAATAATTGATAAGTTGCTGAAAGAAAAAAATTATTAAAAACTCTTAAAATAAAACTTAAACAGAAAATTAAAGTGGTAAAAGAAAAAGTAATTAATTTCTGAAAAATAAATGATTAGTTGCTGAAAGAAAAAAATTATTAAAAACTCTTACAATAAAACTGAAACAGAAAATTAAAGTGCCAAAAGAAAAGTAATTAATTTCTGAAAAATAAATGATTAGTTGCTGAAAGAAAAAATTATTAAAACTCTTACAATAAAACTGAAACAGAAAATTAAAGTGTTAAAAGAAAAAGTAATTAATTTCTGAAAAATAATTGATTAGTTGCTGAAAGAAAAAATTATTAAAACTCTTACAATAAAACTGAAACAGAAAATTAAAGTGCCAAAAGAAAAAGTAATTAATTTCTGAAAAATAATTGATTAGTTGCTGAAAGAAAAAATTATTAAAAACTCTTACAATAAAACTGAAACAGAAAATTAAAGTGTTAAAAGAAAAAGTAATTAATTTCTGAAAAATAATTGATTAGTTGCTGAAAGAAAAAAAATTATTAAAAACTCTTACAATAAAACTGAAACAGAAAATTAAAGGTAAAAGAAAAAGTAATTAATTTCTGAAAAATAAATTGATTAGTTGCTGAAGAAAAAATTATTAAAAACTCTTACAATAAAACTGAAACAGAAAATTAAAGTGTTAAAAGAAAAGTAATTAATTTCTGAAAAATAATTGATTAGTTGCTGAAAGAAAAAATTATTAAAAACTCTTACAATAAAACTGAAACAGAAAATTAAAGTGCCAAAAGAAAAAGTAATTAATTTCTGAAAAATAATTGATTAGTTGCTGAAAGAAAAATTATTAAAACTCTTACAATAAAACTGAAACAGAAAATTAAAGTGTTAAAAGAAAAGTAATTAATTTCTGAAAAATAATTGATTAGTTGCTGAAAGAAAAAAATTATTAAAACTCTTACAATAAAACTGAAACAGAAAGTTAAAGTGTTAAAAGAAAAGGTAATTAATTTCTGAAAAATAAATGATTAGTTGCTGAAAGAAAAAAATTATTAAAAACTCTTACAATAAAACTGAAACAGAAAATTAAAGTGTTAAAAGAAAAAGTAATTAATTTCTGAAAAATAAATGATTAGTTGCTGAAAGAAAAAAATTATTAAAAACTCTTACAATAAAACTGAAACAGAAAATTAAAGTGCCAAAAGAAAAGGTAATTAATTTCTAAAAAATAAATGATTAGTTGCTGAAAGAAAAAAATTATTAAAAACTCTTACAATAAAACTGAAACAGAAAATTAAAGTGCCAAAAGAAAAAGTAATTAATTTCTGAAAAATAATTGATTAGTTGCTGAAAGAAAAAAAATTATTAAAAACTCTTACAATAAAACTGAAACAGAAAATTAAAGTGCTAAAAGAAAAAGTAATTAATTTCTGAAAAATAATTGATTAGTTGCTGAAAGAAGAAAAATTATTAAAACTCTTACAATAAAACTGAAACAGAAAATTAAAGTGTTAAAAGAAAAAGTAATTAATTTCTGAAAAATAATTGATTAGTTGCTGAAAGAAAAAATTATTAAAACTCTTACAATAAAACTGAAACAGAAAATTAAAGTGCCAAAAGAAAAAGTAATTAATTTCTGAAAAATAAATGATTAGTTGCTGAAAGAAAAAAATTATTAAAAACTCTTACAATAAAACTGAAACAGAAAATTAAAGTGTTAAAAGAAAAAGTAATTAATTTCTGAAAAATAATTGATTAGTTGCTGAGAGAAAAAAAATTATTAAAAACTCTTACAATAAAACTGAAACAGAAAATTAAAGTGCTAAAAGAAAAAGTAATTAATTTCTGAAAAATAATTGATTAGTTGCTGAAAGAAGAAAAATTATTAAAAACTCTTACAATAAAACTGAAACAGAAAATTAAAGTGTTAAAAGAAAAAGTAATTAATTTCTGAAAAATAATTGATTAGTTGCTGAAAGAAAAAAAATTATTAAAAACTCTTACAATAAAACTGAAACAGAAAGTTAAAGTGTTAAAAGAAAAGGTAATTAATTTCTGAAAAATAAATGATTAGTTGCTGAAAGAAAAAAATTATTAAAAACTCTTACAATAAAACTGAAACAGAAAATTAAAGTGTTAAAAGAAAAAGTAATTAATTTCTGAAAAATAAATGATTAGTTGCTGAAAGAAAAAAATTATTAAAAACTCTTACAATAAAACTGAAACAGAAAATTAAAGTGCCAAAAGAAAAGGTAATTAATTTCTAAAAAATAAATGATTAGTTGCTGAAAGAAAAAAATTATTAAAAACTCTTACAATAAAACTGAAACAGAAAATTAAAGTGCCAAAAGAAAAGGTAATTAATTTCTAAAAAATAATTGATTAGTTGCTGAAAGAAAAAAAATTATTAAAAACTCTTACAATAAAACTGAAACAGAAAATTAAAGTGTTAAAAGAAACAGTAATTAATTTCTGAAAAATAATTGATTAGTTGCTGAAAGAAAAAAAATTATTAAAAACTCTTACAATAAAACTGAAACAGAAAATTAAAGTGCCAAAAGAAAAAGTAATTAATTTCTGAAAAATAAATGATTAGTTGCTGAAAGAAAAAAATTATTAAAAACTCTTACAATAAAACTGAAACAGAAAATTAAAGTGTTAAAAGAAAAGTAATTAATTTCTAAAAATAAATGATTAGTTGCTGAAAGAAAAATTATTAAAACTCTTACAATAAAACTGAAACAGAAAATTAAAGTGCCAAAAGAAAAGTAATTAATTTCTGAAAAATAATTGATTAGTTGCTGAAAGAAAAAATTATTAAAAACTCTTACAATAAAACTGAAACAGAAAATTAAAGTGCTAAAAGAAAAAGTAATTAATTTCTGAAAAATAATTGATTAGTTGCTGAAAGAAGAAAAATTATTGAAAACTCTTACAATAAAACTGAAACAGAAAATTAAAGTGTTAAAAGAAAAAGTAATTAATTTCTGAAAAATAATTGATTAGTTGCTGAAAGAAAAAATTATTAAAAACTCTTACAATAAAACTGAAACAGAAAATTAAAGTGCCAAAAGAAAAAGTAATTAATTTCTGAAAAATAATTGATTAGTTGCTGAAAGAAAAAATTATTAAAAACTCTTACAATAAAACTTAAACAGAAAATTAAAGTGCCAAAAGAAAAAGTAATTAATTTCTGAAAAATAAATGATTAGTTGCTGAAAGAAAAAAATTATTAAAAACTCTTACAATAAAACTGAAACAGAAAATTAAAGTGCCAAAAGAAAAAGAAATTAAATTCTGAAAAATAATTGATTAGTTGCTGAAAGAAAAAATTATTAAAACTCTTACAATAAAACTGAAACAGAAAATTAAAGTGTTAAAAGAAAAAGTAATTAATTTCTGAAAAATAATTGATTAGTTGCTGAAAGAAAAAAATTATTAAAACTCTTACAATAAAACTGAAACAGAAAATTAAAGTGCCAAAAGAAAAAGTAATTAATTTCTGAAAAATAATTGATTAGTTGCTGAAAGAAAAAATTATTAAAAACTCTTACAATAAAACTGAAACAGAAAATTAAAGTGTTAAAAGAAAAAGTAATTAATTTCTGAAAAATAATTGATTAGTTGCTGAAAGAAAAAAATTATTAAAACTCTTACAATAAAACTGAAACAGAAAATTAAAGTGTTAAAAGAAAAAGTAATTAATTTCTGAAAAATAATTGATTAGTTGCTGAAAGAAAAAAATTATTAAAACTCTTACAATAAAACTGAAACAGAAAATTAAAGTGTTAAAAGAAAAGTAATTAATTTCTGAAAAATAATTGATTAGTTGCTGAAAGAAAAAATTATTAAAAACTCTTACAATAAAACTGAAACAGAAAATTAAAGTGTTAAAAGAAAAGGTAATTAATTTCTGAAAAATAAATGATTAGTTGCTGAAAGAAAAAATTATTAAAACTCTTACAATAAAACTGAAACAGAAAATTAAAGTGTTAAAAGAAAAAGTAATTAATTTCTGAAAATAATTGATTGGTTGCTGAAAGAAAAAATTATTAAAAACTCTTACAATAAAACTGAAACAGAAAATTAAAGTGCCAAAAGAAAAGTAATTAATTTCTGAAAAATAATTGATTAGTTGCTGAAAGAAAAAAATTATTAAAACTCTTACAATAAAACTGAAACAGAAAATTAAAGTGCCAAAAGAAAAGTAATTAATTTCTAAAAAATAAATGATTAGTTGCTGAAAGAAAAAATTATTAAAAACTCTTACAATAAAACTGAAACAGAAAATTAAAGTGTTAAAAGAAAAAGTAATTAATTTCTGAAAAATAATTGATTAGTTGCTGAAAGAAAAAATTATTAAAAACTCTTACAATAAAACTGAAACAGAAAATTAAAGTGTTAAAAGAAAAAGTAATTAATTTCTGAAAAATAATTGATTAGTTGCTGAAAGAAAAAATTATTAAAAACTCTTACAATAAAACTGAAACAGAAAATTAAAGTGCCAAAAGAAAAAGTAATTAATTTCTGAAAAATAATTGATTAGTTGCTGAAAGAAAAAAAATTATTAAAAACTCTTACAATAAAACTGAAACAGAAAATTAAAGTGCCAAAAGAAAAAGTAATTAATTTCTGAAAAATAAATGATTAGTTGCTGAAAGAAAAAAATTATTAAAAACTCTTACAATAAAACTGAAACAGAAAATTAAAGTGTTAAAAGAAAAAGTAATTAATTTCTGAAAAATAATTGATTAGTTGCTGAAAGAAAAAAAATTATTAAAAACTCTTACAATAAAACTGAAACAGAAAATTAAAGTGCTAAAAGAAAAAGTAATTAATTTCTGAAAAATAATTGATTAGTTGCTGAAAGAAAAAAAATTATTAAAAACTCTTACAATAAAACTGAAACAGAAAGTTAAAGTGTTAAAAGAAAAAGTAATTAATTTCTGAAAAATAATTGATTAGTTGCTGAAAGAAAAAAAATTATTAAAAGCTCTTACAATAAAACTGAAACAGAAAGTTAAAGTGTTAAAAGAAAAGGTAATTAATTTCTGAAAAATAAATGATTAGTTGCTGAAAGAAAAAAATTATTAAAAACTCTTACAATAAAACTGAAACAGAAAATTAAAGTGTTAAAAGAAAAAGTAATTAATTTCTGAAAAATAATTGATTAGTTGCTGAGAGAAAAAAATTATTAAAAACTCTTACAATAAAACTGAAACAGAAAATTAAAGTGCCAAAAGAAAAGGTAATTAATTTCTAAAAAATAAATGATTAGTTGCTGAAAGAAAAAAATTATTAAAAACTCTTACAATAAAACTGAAACAGAAAATTAAAGTGCCAAAAGAAAAAGTAATTAATTTCTGAAAAATAATTGATTAGTTGCTGAAAGAAAAAAAATTATTAAAAACTCTTACAATAAAACTGAAACAGAAAATTAAAGTGCTAAAAGAAACAGTAATTAATTTCTGAAAAATAATTGATTAGTTGCTGAAAGAAAAAAAATTATTAAAAACTCTTACAATAAAACTGAAACAGAAAATTAAAGTGCTAAAAGAAAAAGTAATTAATTTCTGAAAAATAATTGATTAGTTGCTGAAAGAAGAAAAATTATTAAAAACTCTTACAATAAAACTGAAACAGAAAATTAAAGTGCCAAAAGAAAAAGTAATTAATTTCTGAAAAATAATTGATTAGTTGCTGAAAGAAAAAAAATTATTAAAAACTCTTACAATAAAACTGAAACAGAAAATTAAAGTGCCAAAAGAAAAGGTAATTAATTTCTAAAAAATAAATGATTAGTTGCTGAAAGAAAAAAATTATTAAAAACTCTTACAATAAAACTGAAACAGAAAATTAAAGTGTTAAAAGAAAAAGTAATTAATTTCTGAAAAATAATTGATTAGTTGCTGAAAGAAAAAAAATTATTAAAAACTCTTACAATAAAACTGAAACAGAAAATTAAAGTGCTAAAAGAAAAAGTAATTAATTTCTGAAAAATAATTGATTAGTTGCTGAAAGAAGAAAAATTATTAAAAACTCTTACAATAAAACTGAAACAGAAAATCAAAATGCTAAAAGAAGTAATTAATTTCTGGAAAATAAATTATTGTTTGCTGAAAGAACAAATTATTAAAAACTCTTACAATAAAACTGAAACAGAAAATTAAAGGTGTTAAAAGAAAAGTAATTAATTTCTGAAAAATAAATGATTAGTTGCTGAAAGAAAAATTATTAAAACTCTTACAATAAAACTGAAACAGAAAATTAAAGTGCTAAAAGAAAAAGTAATTAATTTCTGAAAAATAATTGATTAGTTGCTGAAAGAAAAAAATTATTAAAACTCTTACAATAAAACTGAAACAGAAAATTAAAGTGCCAAAAGAAAAGTAATTAATTTCTGAAAAATAAATGATTAGTTGCTGAAAGAAAAAAATTATTAAAAACTCTTACAATAAAACTGAAACAGAAAATTAAAGTGGTAAAAAGAAAAAGTAATTAATTTCTGAAAAATAAATGATTAGTTGCTGAAAGAAAAAAAATTATTAAAACTCTTACAATAAAACTGAAACAGAAAATTAAAGTGCCAAAAGAAAAAGTAATTAATTTCTGAAAAATAATTGATTAGTTGCTGAAAGAAGAAAAATTATTAAAAACTCTTACAATAAAACTGAAACAGAAAATTAAAGTGCTAAAAGAAAAAGTAATTAATTTCTGAAAAATAACTGATTAGTTGCTGAAAGAAAAAAAATTATTAAAAACTCTTACAATAAAACTAAAACAGAAAATTAAAATGCCAAAAGAAAAAGTAATTAATTTCTGAAAAATAATTGATTAGTTGCTGAAAGAAAAAAATTATTAAAAACTCTTACAATAAAACTGAAACAGAAAATTAAAGTGCTAAAAGAAAAAGTAATTAATTTCTGAAAAATAATTGATTAGTTGCTGAAAGAAAAAAATTATTAAAAACTCTTACAATAAAACTGAAACAGAAAATTAAAGTGCTAAAAGAAAAAGTAATTAATTTCTGAAAAGTAATTGATTAGTTGCTGAAAGAAAAAAAATTATTAAAAACTTACAATAAAACTGAAACAGAAAATTAAAGTGCCAAAAGAAAAAGTAATTAATTTCTGAAAAATAAATGATTAGTTGCTGAAAGAAAAAAATTATTAAAACTCTTACAATAAAACTGAAACAGAAAATTAAAGTGCTAAAAGAAAAAGTAATTAATTTCTGAAAAATAATTGATTAGTTGCTGAAAGAAAAAAATTATTAAAACTCTTACAATAAAACTGAAACAGAAAATTAAAGTGCCAAAAGAAAAGTAATTAATTTCTAAAAAATAAATGATTAGTTGCTGAAAGAAAAAAATTATTAAAAACTCTTACAATAAAACTGAAACAGAAAATTAAAGTGCCAAAAGAAAAAGTAATTAATTTCTAAAAAATAAATGATTAGTTGCTGAAAGAAAAAAATTATTAAAAACTCTTACAATAAAACTGAAACAGAAAATTAAAGTGTTAAAAGAAAAAGTAATTAATTTCTGAAAAATAAATGATTAGTTGCTGAAAGAAAAAAATTATTAAAAACTCTTACAATAAAACTGAAACAGAAAATTAAAGTGCCAAAAGAAAAGGTAATTAATTTCTAAAAAATAAATGATTAGTTGCTGAAAGAAAAAAATTATTAAAAACTCTTACAATAAAACTGAAACAGAAAATTAAAGTGCCAAAAGAAAAAGTAATTAATTTCTGAAAAATAATTGATTAGTTGCTGAAAGAAAAAAAATTATTAAAAACTCTTACAATAAAACTGAAACAGAAAGTTAAAGTGTTAAAAGAAAAAGTAATTAATTTCTGAAAAATAATTGATTAGTTGCTGAGAGAAAAAAATTATTAAAAACTCTTACAATAAAACTGAAACAGAAAATTAAAGTGCCAAAAGAAAAAGTAATTAATTTCTGAAAATAAATGATTAGTTGCTGAAAGAAAAAAAATTATTAAAAACTCTTACAATAAAACTGAAACAGAAAATTAAAGTGCTAAAAGAAAAAGTAATTAATTTCTGAAAAATAAATGATTAGTTGCTGAAAGAAAAAAAATATTAAAAACTCTTACAATAAAAATGAAACAGAAAATTAAAACGCTAAAAGACAAAATAATCAATTTCTGAAAAATAAATGATTAGTTGCTGAAATAAAAAAAATTATTAAAACTCTTACAATAAAACTGAAACAGAAAATTAAAGTGTTAAAAGAAAAAGTAATTAATTTCTGAAAAATAAATGATTAGTTGCTGAAAGAAAAAAATTATTAAAACTCTTACAATAAAACTGAAACAGAAAATTAAAGTGCCAAAAGAAAAAGTAATTAATTTCTGAAAAATAATTGATTAGTTGCTGAAAGAAAAAATTATTAAAAACTCTTACAATAAAACTGAAACAGAAAATTAAAGTGCTAAAAGAAAAAGTAATTAATTTCTGAAAAATAATTGATTAGTTGCTGAAAGAAAAAAATTATTAAAAACTCTTACAATAAAACTGAAACAGAAAATTAAAGTGCTAAAAGAAAAGTAATTAATTTCTGAAAAATAATTGATTAGTTGCTGAAAGAAAAAAATTATTAAAACTCTTACAATAAAACTGAAACAGAAAATTAAAGTGCTAAAAGAAAAAGTAATTAATTTCTGAAAAATAATAATTGATTAGTTGCTGAAAGAAAAAATTATTAAAACTCTTACAATAAAACTGAAACAGAAAATTAAAGTGCTAAAAGAAAAGTAATTAATTTCTGAAAAATAATTGATTAGTTGCTGAAAGAAAAAAATTATTAAAAACTCTTACAATAAAACTGAAACAGAAAATTAAAGTGTTCAAAGAAAAAGTAATTAATTTCTGAAAAATAATTGATTAGTTGCTGAAAGAAAAAAATTATTAAAAACTCTTACAATAAAACTGAAACAGAAAATTAAAGTGCTAAAAGAAAAAGTAATTAATTTCTGAAAAATAAATGATTAGTTGCTGAAAGAAAAAAATTATTAAAAACTCTTACAATAAAACTGAAACAGAAAATTAAAGTGCCAAAAGAAAAAGTAATTAATTTCTGAAAAATAAATGATTAGTTGCTGAAAGAAAAAAATTATTAAAAACTCTTACAATAAAACTGAAACAGAAAATTAAAGTGCTAAAAGAAGAAGTAATTAATTTCTGAAAAATAATTGATTAGTTGCTGAAAGAAAAAAAATTATTAAAAACTCTTACAATAAAACTGAAACAGAAAATTAAAGTGCTAAAAGAAAAAGTAATTAATTTCTGAAAAATAATAATTGGATTAGTTGCTGATAGAAAAAAATTATTAAAAACTCCTACAATAAAACTGAAACAGAAAATTAAAGTGCTAAAAGAAAAAGTAATTAATTTCTGAAAAATAATTGATTAGTTGCTGAAAGAAAAAAAATTATTAAAAACTATTACAATAAAACTGAAACAGAAAATTAAAGTGCCAAAAGAAGAAGTAATTAATTTCTGAAAAATAATTGATTAGTTGCTGAAAGAAAAAAAATTATTAAAAACTCTTACAATAAAACTGAAACAGAAAATTAAAGTGCCAAAAGAAAAAGTAATTAATCTCTGAAAAATAATTGATTAGTTGCTGAAAGAAAAAATTATTAAAACTCTTACAATAAAACTGAAACAGAAAATTAAAGTGCTAAAAGAAAAAGTAATTAATTTCTGAAAAATAATTGATTAGTTGCTGAAAGAAAAAAATTATTAAAACTCTTACAATAAAACTGAAACAGAAAATTAAAGTGCCAAAAGAAAAGTAATTAATTTCTGAAAAATAAATGATTAGTTGCTGAAAGAAAAAATTATTAAAAACTCTTACAATAAAACTGAAACAGAAAATTAAAGTGCCAAAAGAAAAGTAATTAATTTCTGAAAATAAATGATTAGTTGCTGAAAGAAAAAATTATTAAAAACTCTTACAATAAAACTGAAACAGAAAATTAAAGTGCCAAAAGAAAAGTAATTAATTTCTGAAAATAAATGATTAGTTGCTGAAAGAAAAAATTATTAAAACTCTTACAATAAAACTGAAACAGAAAATTAAAGTGCTAAAAGAAAAAGTAATTAATTTCTGAAAAATAATTGATTAGTTGCTGAAAGAAAAAATTATTAAAACTCTTACAATAAAACTGAAACAGAAAATTAAAGTGCTAAAGAAAAAGTAATTAATTTCTGAAAATAATAATTGGATTAGTTGCTGATAGAAAAAAATTATTAAAAACTCTTACAATAAAACTGAAACAGAAAATTAAAGTGCTAAAAGAAAAAGTAATTAATTTCTGAAAAATAATAATTGGATTAGTTTCTGAAAGAAAAAAATTATTAAAAACTCTTACAATAAAACTGAAACAGAAAATTAAAGTGCTAAAAGAAAAAGTAATTAATTTCTGAAAAGTAATTGATTAGTTGCTGAAAGAAAAAAAATTATTAAAAACTTACAATAAAACTGAAACAGAAAATTAAAGTGCCAAAAGAAAAAGTAATTAATTTCTGAAAAATAAATGATTAGTTGCTGAAAGAAAAAAAAATATTAAAAACTCTTACAATAAAACTGAAACAGAAAATTAAAGTGCTAAAAGAAGAAGTAATTAATTTCTGAAAAATAATTGATTAGTTGCTGAAAGAAAAAAAATTATTAAAAACTCTTACAATAAAACTGAAACAGAAAATTAAAGTGCTAAAAGAAAAAGTAATTAATTTCTGAAAAATAATAATTGGATTAGTTGCTGATAGAAAAAAATTATTAAAAACTCTTACAATAAAACTGAAACAGAAAATTAAAGTGCTAAAAGAAAAAGTAATTAATTTCTGAAAAATAATAATTGGATTAGTTTCTGAAAGAAAAAAATTATTAAAAACTCTTACAATAAAACTGAAACAGAAAATTAAAGTGCTAAAAGAAAAAGTAATTAATTTCTGAAAAGTAATTGATTAGTTGCTGAAAGAAAAAAAATTATTAAAAACTTACAATAAAACTGAAACAGAAAATTAAAGTGCTAAAAGAAAAAGTAATTAATTTCTGAAAAATAATAATTGGATTAGTTTCTGAAAGAAAAAAATTATTAAAAACTCTTACAATAAAACTGAAACAGAAAATTAAAGTGCTAAAAGAAAAAGTAATTAATTTCTGAAAAGTAATTGATTAGTTGCTGAAAGAAAAAAAATTATTAAAAACTTACAATAAAACTGAAACAGAAAATTAAAGTGCCAAAAGAAAAAGTAATTAATTTCTGAAAAGTAATTGATTACTTGCTGAAAGAAAAAAAATTATTAAAAACTCTTACAATAAAACTGAAACAGAAAATTAAAGTGCTAAAAGAAGAAGTAATTAATTTCTGAAAAATAATTGATTAGTTGCTGAAAGAAAAAAAATTATTAAAAACTCTTACAATAAAACTGAAACAGAAAATTAAAGTGCCAAAAGAAAAAGTAATTAATTTCTAAAAAATAAATGATTAGTTGCTGAAAGAAAAAAAATTATTAAAAACTCTTACAATAAAACTGAAACAGAAAATTAAAGTGCCAAAAGAAAAAGTAATTAATTTCTGAAAAGTAAATGATTAGTTGCTGAAAGAAAAAAAAATATTAAAAACTCTTACAATAAAACTGAAACAGAAAATTAAAGTGCTAAAAGAAAAAGTAATTAATTTCTGAAAAATAATAATTGGATTAGTTGCTGATAGAAAAAAATTATTAAAAACTCTTACAATAAAACTGAAACAGAAAATTAAAGTGCTAAAAGAAAAAGTAATTAATTTCTGAAAAATAATAATTGGATTAGTTTCTGAAAGAAAAAAATTATTAAAAACTCTTACAATAAAACTGAAACAGAAAATTAAAGTGCTAAAAGAAAAAGTAATTAATTTCTGAAAAGTAATTGATTAGTTGCTGAAAGAAAAAAAATTATTAAAAACTTACAATAAAACTGAAACAGAAAATTAAAGTGCCAAAAGAAAAAGTAATTAATTTCTGAAAAATAAATGATTAGTTGCTGAAAGAAAAAAATATTAAAAACTCTTACAATAAAACTGAAACAGAAAATTAAAGTGGTAAAAGAAAAAGTAATTAATTTCTAAAAAAATAAATGATTAGTTGCTGAAAGAAAAAAAAATATTAAAAACTCTTACAATAAAACTGAAACAGAAAATTAAAGTGGTAAAAGAAAAAGTAATTAATTTCTAAAAAAATAAATGATTAGTTGCTGAAAGAAAAAAAATTATTAAAAACTCTTACAATAAAACTGAAACAGAAAATTAAAGTGCTAAAAGAAAAAGTAATTAATTTCTGAAAAATAATAATTGGATTAGTTGCTGAAAGAAAAAAATTATTAAAAACTCTTACAATAAAACTGAAACAGAAAGTTAAAGTGCTAAAAGAAGAAGTAATTAATTTCTGAAAAATAATTGATTAGTTGCTGAAAGAAAAAAAATTATTAAAAACTCTTACAATAAAACTGAAACAGAAAATTAAAGTGCCAAAAGAAAAAGTAATTAATTTCTAAAAAATAATTGATTAGTTGCTGAAAGAAGAAAAATTATTAAAAACTCTTACAATAAAACTGAAACAGAAAATTAAAGTGCCAAAAGAAAAAGTAATTAATTTCTGAAAAATAACTGATTAGTTGCTGAAAGAAAAAAAATTATTAAAAACTCTTACAACAAAACTGAAACAGAAAATTGAAGTGCCAAAAGAAAAAGTAATTAATTTCTGAAAAATAATTGATTAGTTGCTGAAAAAAAAAATTATTAAAAACTCTTACCATAAAACTGAAACAGAAAATTAAAGTGCCAAAAGAAAAAGTAATTAATTTCTAAAAAATAAATGATTAGTTGCTGAAAGAAGAAAAATTATTAAAAACTCTTACAATAAAACTGAAACAGAAAATTAAAGTGCTAAAAGAAAAAGTAATTAATTTCTGAAAAATAACTGATTAGTTGCTGAAAGAAAAAAAATTATTAAAAACTCTTACAATAAAACTGAAACAGAAAATTAAAGTGCCAAAAGAAAAAGTAATTAATTTCTGAAAAATAATTGATTAGTTGCTGAAAGAAAAAAAATTATTAAAAGCTCTTACAATAAAACTGAAACAGAAAATTAAAGTGCTAAAAGAAAAAGTAATTAATTTCTGAAAAATAATTGATTAGTTGCTGAAAGAAAAAAAATTATTAAAAACTCTTACAATAAAACTGAAACAGAAAATTAAAGTGCTAAAAGAAAAAGTAATTAATTTCTGAAAAATAATTGATTAGTTGCTGAAAGAAAAAAAATTATTAAAAACTATTACAATAAAACTGAAACAGAAAATTAAAGTGCCAAAAGAAGAAGTAATTAATTTCTGAAAAATAATTGATTAGTTGCTGAAAGAAAAAAAATTATTAAAAACTCTTACAATAAAACTGAAACAGAAAATTAAAGTGCCAAAAGAAAAAGTAATTAATCTCTGAAAAATAATTGATTAGTTGCTGAAAGAAAAAAAAATTATTAAAAGCTCTTACAATAAAACTGAAACAGAAAATTAAAGTGCTAAAAGAAAAAGTAATTAATTTCTGAAAAATAATTGATTAGTTGCTGAAAGAAAAAAAATTATTAAAAACTTACAATAAAACTGAAACAGAAAATTAAAGTGCTAAAAGAAAAAGTAATTAATTTCTGAAAAATAATAATTGGATTAGTTGCTGATAGAAAAAAATTATTAAAAACTCTTACAATAAAACTGAAACAGAAAATTAAAGTGCTAAAAGAAAAAGTAATTAATTTCTGAAAAATAATAATTGGATTAGTTTCTGAAAGAAAAAAATTATTAAAAACTCTTACAATAAAACTGAAACAGAAAATTAAAGTGCTAAAAGAAAAAGTAATTAATTTCTGAAAAATAATAATTGGATTAGTTTCTGAAAGAAAAAAATTATTAAAAACTCTTACAATAAAACTGAAACAGAAAATTAAAGTGCTAAAAGAAAAAGTAATTAATTTCTGAAAAGTAATTGATTAGTTGCTGAAAGAAAAAAAATTATTAAAAACTTACAATAAAACTGAAACAGAAAATTAAAGTGCCAAAAGAAAAAGTAATTAATTTCTGAAAAATAAATGATTAGTTGCTGAAAGAAAAAAAAATATTAAAAACTCTTACAATAAAACTGAAACAGAAAATTAAAGTGGTAAAAGAAAAAGTAATTAATTTCTAAAAAAATAAATGATTAGTTGCTGAAAGAAAAAAAATTATTAAAAACTCTTACAATAAAACTGAAACAGAAAATTAAAGTGCCAAAAGAAAAACTAATTAATTTCTAAAAAATAAATGATTAGTTGCTGAAAGAAAAAAAATTATTAAAAACTCTTACAATAAAACTGAAACAGAAAATTAAAGTGCCAAAAGAAAAAGTAATTAATTTCTGAAAAATAAATTATTAGTTGCTGAAAGAAAAAAAATATTAAAAACTCTTACAATAAAACTGAAACAGAAAATTAAAGTGGTAAAAGAAAAAGTAATTAATTTCTAAAAAAATAAATGATTAGTTGCTGAAAGAAAAAAATTATTAAAAACTCTTACAATAAAACTGAAACAGAAAATTAAAGTGCCAAAAGAAAAAGTAATTAATTTCTAAAAAATAAATGATTAGTTGCTGAAAGAAAAAAAATTATTAAAAACTCTTACAATAAAACTGAAACAGAAAATTAAAGTGCCAAAAGAAAAAGTAATTAATTTCTGAAAAATAATAATTGGATTAGTTGCTGAAAGAAAAAAATTATTAGAAACTCTTACAATAAAACTGAAACAGAAAATTAAAGTGCTAAAAGAAGAAGTAATTAATTTCTGAAAAATAATTGATTAGTTGCTGAAAGAAAAAAAATTATTAAAAACTCTTACAATAAAACTGAAACAGAAAATTAAAGTGCCAAAAGAAAAAGTAATTAATTTCTGAAAAATAATTGATTAGTTGCTGAAAGAAAAAAAATTATTAAAAGCTCTTACAATAAAACTGAAACAGAAAATTAAAGTGCTAAAAGAAAAAGTAATTAATTTCTGAAAAATAATTGATTAGTTGCTGAAAGAAAAAAAATTATTAAAAACTTACAATAAAACTGAAACAGAAAATTAAAGTGCTAAAAGAAAAAGTAATTAATTTCTGAAAAATAATAATTGGATTAGTTGCTGATAGAAAAAAATTATTAAAAACTCTTACAATAAAACTGAAACAGAAAATTAAAGTGCTAAAAGAAAAAGTAATTAATTTCTGAAAAATAATAATTGGATTAGTTTCTGAAAGAAAAAAATTATTAAAAACTCTTACAATAAAACTGAAACAGAAAATTAAAGTGCTAAAAGAAAAAGTAATTAATTTCTGAAAAGTAATTGATTAGTTGCTGAAAGAAAAAAAATTATTAAAAACTTACAATAAAACTGAAACAGAAAATTAAAGTGCCAAAAGAAAAAGTAATTAATTTCTGAAAAATAAATGATTAGTTGCTGAAAGAAAAAAAAATATTAAAAACTCTTACAATAAAACTGAAACAGAAAATTAAAGTGGTAAAAGAAAAAGTAATTAATTTCTAAAAAAATAAATGATTAGTTGCTGAAAGAAAAAAAAATTATTAAAAACTCTTACAATAAAACTGAAACAGAAAATTAAAGTGCTAAAAGAAAAAGTAATTAATTTCTGAAAAATAATAATTGGATTAGTTGCTGAAAGAAAAAAATTATTAAAAACTCTTACAATAAAACTGAAACAGAAAATTAAAGTGCTAAAAGAAGAAGTAATTAATTTCTGAAAAATAATTGATTAGTTGCTGAAAGAAAAAAAATTATTAAAAACTCTTACAATAAAACTGAAACAGAAAATTAAAGTGCCAAAAGAAAAAGTAATTAATTTCTGAAAAATAATTGATTAGTTGCTGAAAGAAAAAAAATTATTAAAAGCTCTTACAATAAAACTGAAACAGAAAATTAAAGTGCTAAAAGAAAAAGTAATTAATTTCTGAAAAGTAATTGATTAGTTGCTGAAAGAAAAAAAATTATTAAAAACTCTTACAATAAAACTGAAACAGAAAATTAAAGTGCCAAAAGAAAAAGTAATTAATTTCTGAAAAGTAAATGATTAGTTGCTGAAAGAAAAAAAAATATTAAAAACTCTTACAATAAAACTGAAACAGAAAATTAAAGTGGTAAAAGAAAAAGTAATTAATTTCTAAAAAAATAAATGATTAGTTGCTGAAAGAAAAAAAATTATTAAAAACTCTTACAATAAAACTGAAACAGAAAATTAAAGTGCTAAAAGAAAAAGTAATTAATTTCTGAAAAATAATAATTGGATTAGTTGCTGAAAGAAAAAAATTATTAAAAACTCTTACAATAAAACTGAAACAGAAAATTAAAGTGCTAAAAGAAGAAGTAATTAATTTCTGAAAAATAATTGATTAGTTGCTGAAAGAAAAAAAATTATTAAAAACTCTTACAATAAAACTGAAACAGAAAATTAAAGTGCCAAAAGAAAAAGTAATTAATTTCTGAAAAGTAAATGATTAGTTGCTGAAAGAAAAAAAAATATTAAAAACTCTTACAATAAAACTGAAACAGAAAATTAAAGTGGTAAAAGAAAAAGTAATTAATTTCTAAAAAAATAAATGATTAGTTGCTGAAAGAAAAAAAATTATTAAAAACTCTTACAATAAAACTGAAACAGAAAATTAAAGTGCTAAAAGAAAAAGTAATTAATTTCTGAAAAATAATAATTGGATTAGTTGCTGAAAGAAAAAAATTATTAAAAACTCTTACAATAAAACTGAAACAGAAAATTAAAGTGCCAAAAGAAGAAGTAATTAATTTCTGAAAAATAATTGATTAGTTGCTGAAAGAAAAAAAATTATTAAAAACTCTTACAATAAAACTGAAACAGAAAATTAAAGTGCCAAAAGAAAAAGTAATTAATTTCTAAAAAATAAATGATTAGTTGCTGAAAGAAAAAAAATTATTAAAAACTCTTACAATAAAACTGAAACAGAAAATTAAAGTGCCAAAAGAAAAAGTAATTAATTTCTAAAAAATAAATGATTAGTTGCTGAAAGAAGAAAAATTATTAAAAACTCTTACAATAAAACTGAAACAGAAAATTAAAGTGCTAAAAGAAGAAGTAATTAATTTCTGAAAAATAATTGATTAGTTGCTGAAAGAAAAAAAATTATTAAAAACTCTTACAATAAAACTGAAACAGAAAATTAAAGTGCTAAAAGAAAAAGTAATTAATTTCTGAAAAGTAATTGATTAGTTGCTGAAAGAAAAAAAATTATTAAAAACTTACAATAAAACTGAAACAGAAAATTAAAGTGCCAAAAGAAAAAGTAATTAATTTCTGAAAAATAAATGATTAGTTGCTGAAAGAAAAAAAAATATTAAAAACTCTTACAATAAAACTGAAACAGAAAATTAAAGTGGTAAAAGAAAAAGTAATTAATTTCTAAAAAAATAAATGATTAGTTGCTGAAAGAAAAAAAAATATTAAAAACTCTTACAATAAAACTGAAACAGAAAATTAAAGTGGTAAAAGAAAAAGTAATTAATTTCTAAAAAAATAAATGATTAGTTGCTGAAAGAAAAAAAATTATTAAAAACTCTTACAATAAAACTGAAACAGAAAATTAAAGTGCTAAAAGAAAAAGTAATTAATTTCTGAAAAATAATAATTGGATTAGTTGCTGAAAGAAAAAAATTATTAAAAACTCTTACAATAAAACTGAAACAGAAAATTAAAGTGCTAAAAGAAGAAGTAATTAATTTCTGAAAAATAATTGATTAGTTGCTGAAAGAAAAAAAATTATTAAAAACTCTTACAATAAAACTGAAACAGAAAATTAAAGTGCCAAAAGAAAAAGTAATTAATTTCTGAAAAATAATTGATTAGTTGCTGAAAGAAAAAAAATTATTAAAAGCTCTTACAATAAAACTGAAACAGAAAATTAAAGTGCTAAAAGAAAAAGTAATTAATTTCTGAAAAGTAATTGATTAGTTGCTGAAAGAAAAAAAATTATTAAAAACTCTTACAATAAAACTGAAACAGAAAATTAAAGTGCTAAAAGAAAAAGTAATTAATTTCTGAAAAATAATTGATTAGTTGCTGAAAGAAAAAAAATTATTAAAAACTATTACAATAAAACTGAAACAGAAAATTAAAGTGCCAAAAGAAAAAGTAATTAATTTCTGAAAAATAAATGATTAGTTGCTGAAAGAAAAAAATTATTAAAAACTCTTACAATAAAACTGAAACAGAAAATTAAAGTGCTAAAAGAAGAAGTAATTAATTTCTGAAAAATAATTGATTAGTTGCTGAAAGAAAAAAAATTATTAAAAACTCTTACAATAAAACTGAAACAGAAAATTAAAGTGCCAAAAGAAAAAGTAATTAATTTCTGAAAAATAATTGATTAGTTGCTGAAAGAAAAAAAATTATTAAAAGCTCTTACAATAAAACTGAAACAGAAAATTAAAGTGCCAAAAGAAAAAGTAATTAATTTCTGAAAAATAATTGATTAGTTGCTGAAAGAAAAAAAATTATTAAAAACTCTTACAATAAAACTGAAACAGAAAATTAAAGTGCTAAAAGAAGAAGTAATTAATTTCTGAAAAATAATTGATTAGTTGCTGAAAGAAAAAAATTATTAAAAACTCTTACAATAAAACTGAAACAGAAAATTAAAGTGCTAAAAGAAAAAGTAATTAATTTCTGAAAAGTAATTGATTAGTTGCTGAAAGAAAAAAAATTATTAAAAACTCTTACAATAATACTGAAACAGAAAATTAAAGTGCCAAAAGAAAAAGTAATTAATTTCTGAAAAATAAATGATTAGTTGCTGAAAGAAAAAAAATTATTAAAAACTCTTACAATAAAACTGAAACAGAAAATTAAAGCGTTAAAAGAAAAAGTAATTAATTTCTGAAAAATAATTGATTAGTTGCTGAAAGAAAAAAAAATATTAAAAACTCTTACAATAATACTGAAACAGAAAATTAAAGTGCCAAAAGAAAAAGTAATTAATTTCTGAAAAATAAATGATTAGTTGCTGAAAGAAAAAAAATTATTAAAAACTCTTACAATAAAACTGAAACAGAAAATTAAAGTGCCAAAAGAAAAAGTAATTAATTTCTGAAAAATAAATGATTAGTTGCTGAAAGAAAAAAAATTATTAAAAACTCTTACAATAATACTGAAACAGAAAATTAAAGTGCCAAAAGAAAAAGTAATTAATTTCTGAAAAATAATTGATTAGTTGCTGAAAGAAAAAAAATTATTAAAAACTTACAATAAAACTGAAACAGAAAATTAAAGTGCTAAAAGAAAAAGTAATTAATTTCTGAAAAGTAATTGATTAGTTGCTGAAAGAAAAAAAATTATTAAAAACTCTTACAATAAAACTGAAACAGAAAATTAGAGTGTTAAAAGAAAAAGTAATTAATTTCTGAAAAATAATTGATTAGTTGCTGAAAGAAAAAAAAATATTAAAAACTCTTACAATAATACTGAAACAGAAAATTAAAGTGTTAAAAGAAAAAGTAATTAATTTCTGAAAAATAATTGATTAGTTGCTGAAAGAAAAAAAAATATTAAAAACTCTTACAATAAAACTGAAACAGAAAATTAAAGTGCTAAAAGAAAAAGTAATTAATTTCTGAAAAATAATAATTGGATTAGTTGCTGAAAGAAAAAAATTATTAAAAACTCTTACAATAAAACTGAAACAGAAAATTAAAATGCTAAAAGAAAAACTAATTAATTTCTGAAAAATAAATGATTAGTTGCTGAAAGAAAAAAAAAAGGAAGATAAAATGTTAATACTTTATGTGATACCCGTTACTTTCAAACACATTGTCTTAACCTGTTTGGCATTGAATTTACCAAATTTTCACAAACATTTGTGCCTCTAAACCTTTCCCAAACTCGGAAAACATGTTGTGTCAGTTGTTCAACGGTTCTTTCACGAACACCGTGTCCAGCGATATCCTCCCAATTCCTTACCATCGTTCCCCACATATTTTCTATTGGGTTGAGGTCTGGAGATCTTGCAGGCCACGGTAATACCTCAATATCGTTGTGATCTGTAAACCAGGCCGTTACAATGGCAGCTTTGTGAATGGGGCTGTTGCACAGTGGTTATTACTTCCACCTCGTCCTCGAGATAAACTAATCTTACTGACGACAGCATGACTTCTTCCAAAATTTCTATATACCTTGCAGATGTAAACCTTGGAGGTGAAACGGGAACTAATGCACCGGGTCCTGCACTCGAAATCCAACTCCAATATCCAGTTGATATGCGTCCACTTGTTGCGTTTGGTCTCACGTTTTCCACATTATACCGTGTATTTTTCCTTCTCCATAACACGATTGGGGAATCCTGCGATGAAGAAAATGTTTTCTCGTCTGTAAATATCACATTTTCCCAATTTCGATTCATGTTTTCCTCACAGAAACGCAATCTGGCAGCAGCGTTCTCGGGTGAAATAACAATTTTCTTGGCTGGTTTTCTGCTGTGAATACCTGCACTCCTTAACCTTTTCCTTACTGTCGTAAAAGAGCATTGCAAATTTAGTCGTTCCCTGATCCTTCATAATCCTGCAGTTGTGAACGGATTAGCTTCGACAGTGGCAACTATTGCCTGGTCTTCGTCATTAGTTGTTACTCTGGGACGACCTGATTTCGGTGCTGTTCTGAGGGAAGCGTCTTCTTGTCTTCTATTGATCCATCTTCGAATTTGACTTTCTGACAAATCAACTTGCTGAGAGATGTTTCTTATGGACATTCCTGATTCTGCTAAACCACAAATATATCCTCTTGTAGCTACGGATGATTCTCGTTGTCCTATTCTTCTTCCCATTTTGTCGCGATTCCTACAAGGAGAACTAAACACAGATGCAAGACCTTTAAAAAATTAATTGAGAACAAGAAAATTAAATAAATCCTAAAATAAAAAAAAAGTACATAAAAAATATGAAAATTAAATCCCAACAAAAAAATTAATTTGCTCAAAACAATATCAAAACTAAAACAAAGCTTAAATAAAAGATGAAAATATTAAAAACTATTACAATAAAATCCAAACAGAAAACTTAAAATGCTAATAGAAATAGTAATTTCATTCTGAAAAATAAATGATTTGCTGAAAGAAAAAAAATTGTTAAAAACGAAAAACAAATAAATGCTAAAATAAAAAAAAATTCCACGAAAAATACCAAAACCCCAACAGAAAAGTATAATTTGCTGAAAGAAAAGTACCTAAAATGTCCGTCGTTCTCCTGTAAACACAAGTGAATTCTGCGTTTCAAATTGTTAATAACGTTCGCTAGGATTATTGGTTTGTTATTTAACTGTTCATAATGCAAGAATAAACTCTTATGAACAAAGATTTCTGTTAATAAATTAAACTTAATGACACTGACAGTTACAAATAATTGAAATGACACTTGAAAAAATGAATTAATCAAAGACATACAATTTTTTTTCCATAGGTCACTTGATTAGAGAAGATATTGATCACGCGTTAAATCAATTAAGAAAAAAATTTAATAAAATCCCCCACCATATGACCAGTTGAGGTCGTAGCTGAAGTTATAGCAGCATTTAGTGAAGGTAAGAAAAAAGTTTAAAACGTATAATTGTACAACTTCAACTGTGATCTCGGATGAGGTATGTCTACGAACTTTCAAGATATAGAGATATTTACCCACTTACCTATTCACAGAATATTATTCATACTTTCCTCTAAAAATCAAAACTCTGCACTATTAGTAGAATGTCGATAGCAAAAATAAAAAAAGAAAATTTTCAAATGGGCAAAATTTTAAGATATAGATATGAATTAAGAAAAAATGTAGTAAAATCTCCTACCATATGACCGGTTGAGATCATAGCTGAAGTTATAGTAGTATTTAGTGAGGGTAAAAAAAGATTTAAACTGTATCAATAATTATACAACTGTACAGCTTCAACTGTGATCTTTCAAGATATAAATTTATTTACTCACCCATTCACAGAATATTATTCATACTTTCCTAGTAAAATCTCCTACCATATGACCGGTTGAGATCATAGCTGAAGTTATAGTAGTATTTAGTGAGGGTAAAAAAAGATTTAAACTGTATCAATAATTATACAACTGTACAGCTTCAACTGTGGTCTTTCAAGATATAAATTTATTTACTCACCCATTCACAGAATATTATTCATACTTTCCTATAAAGAGCAAAACTCTGCACAATGATACTCACCGCGCTGCAACCCAATCTGGAACTCGACGTGGGACTAAAAGTAAACAGTAATTTATGAAATTGTCAAAAAAAGACTTATTCATAATACTTACCCTACCTTTTATAGAAGCGTGCCATTCTACATGCCGTTAACTTGGATTCAGTGTCAGTCACAACACACTATACTCTCACTAGAACATAAAATTGAAATTAATTCATATTCCGAAATATATATATAAAAATTACCTGTTAAAGTCACACCACACAATGCAACACTAAAATATATACTGAAACAAGAATAATTGTATAAGTATCTTCGCAAAATAATTAACTTTGTTGCTTACCTTTTCTTATTATGTGAGGTTTCTTCAATATTTTAGATATTAAGCCGATTTTTTCTCTCACAATAATTTAGGAAACTAGATTTCACTATTCTTGTAGTTGATAGAAGATCTGTAGAAAGAAAATGTTTAAAACATATAAAGAAATGATTTTCCGGCGACGACATTTCAGACGATGTTCAATATCAACTTTAGCCAAAAATTATAGGATATATGACTTAAGAAAGAATTGTAGTAAAATCCTCTACCATATGACCGATCGAGATCGTAGCTGAAGTTGTAGTAGTACTTGATGAAGGTAAGAAAAAGCTTTAAAATGTATAATTGCACAACTTCAACTGTGATCTTGGATGGGGTATGGTCTTTGAAGATATAGAGTTATTTACCCACTTACCTATTCATAGAATATTACTCATACTTACCTCTAAAAATCAAAACTCTGCACGAAGTTTACACTGTCACTTTAAATTAGTAGAATGTCAATAGCAAAAGTAAAGAAAGAATATTTCACAATGTGAAAAATTTTAAGATATACAGTGACTTTCAAAAAGTGTGCTACAGATGAGACTTTTTTTTATTATCGGCTTTTATAAAAACGTATTGACGCAGAACGCTTCTGCATCCCCTAAAGTCAAATTGGAGAATGTCAGATGAAATTTATCTTGAACGGTATACAGCGTGGACACCGAGAAATGAAGACGGCTCAAGAGTAAAATACCCTTATTTTACAAGATACAGCAAATTGTCATAAGAATAAGTTGTTCAGAATGAAATGTTATAGCTAAATATGAAATTACAGCCTTCTATCTCATAAATAAAAAAATCACAATTTATTGTGAACCACTCTTTATACACACTACATTAAAAAATACTGGTTGGCTTAAAGTGTCCGCCAAAATAATATGAATAGGAAAACATTAAATTGGTTCTTATTTCTCAATTATTTCATTTGGTTCTTAGTGATTATTTCAATGCGTTCCGAAATGTTGTGCTTCCTTGTAGCACACTTTTTGAAAGACACTATGAATTAAGAAAATATCGTAGTAAAATCCCCTACCATATGACCGGGTTGAGACCGTAGCTGAAGTTGTAGTAATATTTAGTGAAGGTAAGAAAAAGATTTAAAATGTATAATTGTACAACTGTGATCTTGGATGAGGTATGGTCTTCCAAGACATGGAGATACATATCCACTTACCTATTCACAGAATATTATTCATACTTTCCTCTAAAAATGAAAACTCTGCACAAAGTTTACACTGTCACTTTAAATTAGTATAAAGTCAATAGCGAAAATAAAAAATAAAATTTCACGTGATGAAAAATTTTAAGATATATGAATTAAGAAAAAAATTGTAGTAAAATCCCCTACCGATTGAGATCGTAGCTGAAGTTACAGTAGTATTTAGAGAAGGTAAGAAAAAGATTTAAAACGTATAATTGTAAAACTTCAACTGCGATCTTGGAAGAAGTATGGTCTTCCAAGATATAAAGTTATTTACTCACTTACCCATTCACAGAATATTATTCATACTTTCCTATAAAGAGCAAAACTCTGCACAATCTTAACACTGTCACTTCAAATTAGCAGAATATATAGCAAAAAATAAAAACAAAAGAAAATTTCAGAGGTACTCACCGCGCTGCAACCCAATCTGGAACTCGACGTGGGACTAAAATTAAACAGAAAATTATGAAATTGTCAAGAAAAGACTAATTCATAATACTTACCCTACCTTTTACCGAAGCGTGCCGTTCTACTTGCCGTTAACCTGGATTCAATGTCAGTCACAACACAACACTACACGCTCACTAGAATATAAAATTGAAATTAATTCGTATTCAGAATTATATGTATATAGAAGAATTACCTGTTAAAGTCACACCGCGTAATGCAACACTGAAACAAGAATAATTGCATTACTATCCACGCAAAATAACTAACTTTCTTGCTTACCTTTTCATTATTATCTGTGAGGTTTCTACAACATTTTAGATATTAAGCCGATTTTCTCTCTCACAATAATTTAGGAAACTAGATTTCATTATCCTTGTAGTTGATAGAAGGTCTGTAGACAGTAAATGTTTGAAACATATAAGAAACGATTTTCCGAAACAATCTTGGATGGATATGGTCTTTCAAGATATAGATATTTACCCACTTACCTATTCACATAATATTACTCATACTTTCCTCTAAAAGTCAAAAGTTTGCACAAAGATTACACTGACACTTTAAATTAGTAGAACGCTAATAGGAAAAACAGAAAAAAGAAAATTTCACAATGTTATAAAATTTTAAGATATACGAATTAAGAAAATATTGTAGTAAAATCCCCTACCATATGACCGGTTGAGGTCGTAGCTGAAGTTGTAGCAGTACTTAGTGAAGGTAAGAAAAAGCCTTAAAATGTATAATTGTACAACTTTAACTGCGATCTTGGATGGGGTATGGTCTTTCAAGATATAGAGATACTTACCCACTTACCTATTCACAGAATATTATTCATACTTTCCTCTAAAAAGCAAAACTCTGCACAAAGTTTACACTGTCACTTTAAATTAGTAGAACGATAATAGCAAAAGTAAAAAAAGAAAATTTCACAATGTGAAAAATTTTAAGATATATGAATTAAGAAAAAATTGTAAATTCCCATACCATATGACCGGTTGAGATCGTAATTGAAGTTGTAGTAGTATTTAGAGAAGGTAAGAAAAAAGTTTAAAACGTATAAAATTGTACATCTTCAACTGTAATCTCGATTGGGTATGATCTTTCAAAATATACATAGAGTTATTTACCCACTTACCTATTCACAGAATATTATTCATACTTTCCTCTAAAAATGAAAACTGCACAAAGTTCACACTGTCACTTTAAATTAGTATAAAGTCAATAGCGAAAATAAAAAATAAAATTTCACGTGGTGAAAAATTTTAAGATATATGAATTAAGAAAAAAATTGTAGTAAAATCCCCTACCGATTGAGATCGTAGCTGAAGTTGCAGTAGTATTTAGAGAAGGTAAGAAGAAGATTTAAAACGTATAATTGTAAAACTTCAACTGCGATCTTGGAAGAAGTATGGTCTTCCAAGATATAAAGTTATTTACTCACTTACCCATTCACAGAATATTATTCATACTTTCCTATAAAGAGCAAAACTCTGCACAATCTTAACACTGTCACTTCAAATTAGCAGAATATATAGCAAAAAATAAAAACAAAAGAAAATTTCAGAGGTACTCACCGCGCTGCAACCCAATCTGGAACTCGACGTGGGACTAAAATTAAACAGAAAATTATGAAATTGTCAAGAAAAGACTAATTCATAATACTTACCCTACCTTTTACCGAAGCGTGCCGTTCTACTTGCCGTTAACCTGGATTCAATGTCAGTCACAACACAACACTACACGCTCACTAGAATATAAAATTGAAATTAATTCGTATTCAGAATTATATGTATATAGAAGAATTACCTGTTAAAGTCACACCGCGTAATGCAACACTGAAACAAGAATAATTGCATTACTATCCACGCAAAATAACTAACTTTCTTGCTTACCTTTTCATTATTATCTGTGAGGTTTCTACAACATTTTAGATATTAAGCCGATTTTCTCTCTCACAATAATTTAGGAAACTAGATTTCATTATCCTTGTAGTTGATAGAAGGTCTGTAGACAGTAAATGTTTGAAACATATAAGAAACGATTTTCCGAAACAATCTTGGATGGATATGGTCTTTCAAGATATAGATATTTACCCACTTACCTATTCACATAATATTACTCATACTTTCCTCTAAAAGTCAAAAGTTTGCACAAAGATTACACTGACACTTTAAATTAGTAGAACGCTAATAGGAAAAACAGAAAAAAGAAAATTTCACAATGTTATAAAATTTTAAGATATACGAATTAAGAAAATATTGTAGTAAAATCCTACCATATGACCGGTTGAGGTCGTAGCTGAAGTTGTAGCAGTACTTAGTGAAGGTAAGAAAAAGCCTTAAAATGTATAATTGTACAACTTTAACTGCGATCTTGGATGGGGTATGGTCTTTCAAGATATAGAGATACTTACCCACTTACCTATTCACAGAATATTATTCATACTTTCCTCTAAAAAGCAAAACTCTGCACAAAGTTTACACTGTCACTTTAAATTAGTAGAACGATAATAGCAAAAGTAAAAAGAAAATTTCACAATGTGAAAAATTTTAAGATATATGAATTAAGAAAAAATTGTAAATTCCCATACCATATGACCGGTTGAGATCGTAATTGAAGTTGTAGTAGTATTTAGAGAAGGTAAGAAAAAAGTTTAAAACGTATAAAATTGTACATCTTCAACTGTAATCTCGATTGGGTATGATCTTTCAAAATATACATAGAGTTATTTACCCACTTACCTATTCACAGAATATTATTCATACTTTCCTCTAAAAATGAAAACTGCACAAAGTTCACACTGTCACTTTAAATTAGTATAAAGTCAATAGCGAAAATAAAAAATAAAATTTCACGTGGTGAAAAATTTTAAGATATATGAATTAAGAAAAAAATTGTAGTAAAATCCCATACCGATTGAGATCGTAGCTGAAGTTGCAGTAGTATTTAGAGAAGGTAAGAACAAGATTTAAAACGTATAATTGTAAAACTTCAACTGCGATCTTGGAAGAAGTATGGTCTTCCAAGATATAAAGTTATTTACTCACTTACCCATTCACAGAATATTATTCATACTTTCCTATAAAGAGCAAAACTCTGCACAATCTTAACACTGTCACTTCAAATTAGCAGAATATATAGCAAAAAATAAAAACAAAAGAAAATTTCAGAGGTACTCACCGCGCTGCAACCCAATCTGGAACTCGACGTGGGACTAAAATTAAACAGAAAATTATGAAATTGTCAAGAAAAGACTAATTCATAATACTTACCCTACCTTTTACCGAAGCGTGCCGTTCTACTTGCCGTTAACCTGGATTCAATGTCAGTCACAACACAACACTACACGCTCACTAGAATATAAAATTGAAATTAATTCGTATTCAGAATTATATGTATATAGAAGAATTACCTGTTAAAGTCACACCGCGTAATGCAACACTGAAACAAGAATAATTGCATTACTATCCACGCAAAATAACTAACTTTCTTGCTTACCTTTTCATTATTATCTGTGAGGTTTCTACAACATTTTAGATATTAAGCCGATTTTCTCTCTCACAATAATTTAGGAAACTAGATTTCATTATCCTTGTAGTTGATAGAAGGTCTGTAGACAGTAAATGTTTGAAACATATAAGAAACGATTTTCCGAAACAATCTTGGATGGATATGGTCTTTCAAGATATAGATATTTACCCACTTACCTATTCACATAATATTACTCATACTTTCCTCTAAAAACCAAAAGTTTGCACAAAGATTACACTGACACTTTAAATTAGTAGAACGCTTATAGGAAAAACAGAAAAAAGAAAATTTCACAATGTTATAAAATTTTAAGATATACGAATTAAGAAAATATTGTAGTAAAATCCCCTACCATATGACCGGTTGAGGTCGTAGCTGAAGTTGTTGCAGTACTTAGTGAAGGTAAGAAAAAGCCTTAAAATGTATAATTGTACAACTTTAACTGCGATCTTGGATGGGGTATGGTCTTTCAAGATATAGAGATATTTACCCACTTACCTATTCACAGAATATTATTCATACTTTCCTCTAAAAAGCAAAACTCTGCACGAAGTTTACACTGTCACTTTAAATTAGTAGAACGTTAATAGCAAAAGTAAAAAAAGAAAATTTCACAATGTGAAAAATTTTAAGATATATGAATTAAGAAAAAATTGTAAATTCCCATACCATATGACCGGTTGAGATCGTAGTTGAAGTTGTAGTAGTATTTAGAGAAGGTAAGAAAAAGATTTAAAACGTATAAAATTGTACATCTTCAACTGTAATCTCGATTGGGTATGATCTTTCAAAATATACATAGAGTTATTTACCCACTTACCTATTCACAGAATATTATTCATACTTTCCTCTAAAAATGAAAACTCTGCACAAAGTTTACACTGTCACTTTAAATTAGTATAAAGTCAATAGCGAAAATAAAAAACAAAATTTCACGTGATGAAAAATTTTAAGATATATGAATTAAGAAAAAAATTGTAGTAAAATCCCCTACCGATTGAGATCGTAGCTGAAGTTGCAGTAGTATTTAGAGAAGGTAAGAAAAAGATTTAAAACCTATAATTGTAAAACTTCAACTGCGATCTTGGATGGAGTATGGTCTTTCAAGATATAGAGTTATTTACTCACTTACCCATTCACAGAATATTATTCATACTTTCTTATAAAGAGCAAAACTCTGCACAATCTTAACACTGTCACTTCAAATTAGCAGAATATATAGCAAAAAATAAAAACAAAAGAAAATTTCAGAGGTACTCACCGCGCTGCAACCCAATCTGGAACTCGACGTGGGACTAAAATTAAACAGAAAATTATGAAATTGTCAAAAAAAGACTTATTCATAATACTTACCCTACCTTTTATCGAAGCGTGCCGTTCTACTTGCCGTTAACCTGGATTCAATGTCAGTCACAACACAAAAATAGACGCTCACTAGAATATAAAATTGAAATTAATTCGTATTCAGAATTATATGTATATAGAAGAATTACCTGTTAAAGTCACACCGCGTAATGCAGCACTGAAACAAAAATAACTGCATTAGTATCTACGCAAAATAATTAACTTTGTTGCTTACCTTTTCATTATTATCTGTGGGGTTTCTACAACATTTTTAGATATTAAACCGATTTTCTCTCTCACAATAATTTAGGAAACTAGATTTCATTATCCTTGTAGTTGATAGAAGATCTGTAGAAAGAGAATGTTTAAAACATATAAAGAAGTGATTTTCCGGCGATGACATTTCAGACGATATTCAACATCAACTTTAGCCAAGTCACAGCACTTCACGATATGAAAAATTTTAGGATATATGACTTAAAAAAGAATTGTAGTAAAATCCCCTACCATGCGACTGACTGAGATCGTAGCTGAAGTTGTAGTAGTACTTGGTGACGGTAAAAAAAAAGCTTTAAAATGTATAGTTATATACTTCAACTGTGATCTCGGATGGGATATGATTTTTCAAGATATAGAGATATTTACCCACTTACCTATTCACAGATTATTATTCACACTTTCCTCTAAAAATCAAAATTTTGCATAAAGATTACACTGACACTTTAAATTAGTAGAACGTTAATAAAAAAAAGAAAATTTCACAATGTAAAAAATTTTAAGATTTACGAATTAAGAAAAAATTGTAGTAAAATCTCCTGAAATCGTAGCTGAAGTTGTAGTAGTATTTAGTAAAGGTAGGAAAAAGCTTTAAAATGTATAGTTGTGTAACTTCAACTGTGATCTTGGATGGAGTATGGTCTTTCAAGATATAGAGTTATTTACTCACTTACCCATTCACAGAATATTATTCATACTTTCCTATAAAGAGCAAAACTCTGCACAATGTTAACACTGTCACTTCAAATTAGCAGAATATACAGGCTGTTTCAAATTCGACCCTCACCATTGGGATCTCGCTTATTTGAAGAGATAAACGGTAGGTTTAAATTTGGCAAAGTTGCTAAATTTTATGAGCATTAATAATCCGCAGAGAAATAGCTTCTATGTTAACTCTTATTCGAAATAATTTTAAAAAATGAAAAATTGTCGTTTTCTTATTTTTCCTCTATCTTCTTTATTTGAAGAGATATCAAAAAAATAAAAGTACTTTCTTAAGACACTTTTGAATTTTCTACACAATGATGAATACCATTTTGCTGTAACACGTTTCGTCAATTTGATATCATCATCAAGTTCATTTTTTCTTATGAGCGCCATATTAAAGTTTAGTCGCATAGAAATCTACCCTTCCTGCCGATTACGCTAATATAGCACATATTATAAAAATTCTTTAAAATAATGTCAAAATTAAGATTTATTTTTGTGAGACAAGACACTAGGCAATTAATGGAAGGTGGCTTTGGATTCAGATCAAGAACAGTATAATCTGTCATATTAATACATACTTGTTGCTAAATATTAACATAATAATAATAGCATAATGTTTAGCAATGAAGAAAAACGAGATGTTACGTGCCTTATATTCGTGCCACAGAATCACGAAAACAGCAAGTGAATTGTATTTTGAACATTCGAAGAGCTGCATTAAATTTAAGCAAAACGGAAATTTGTTTGAATATTTAATGTTAATAGCTTATTTTGAGTGCCTTTATTTATTTGTTATTATTATTTCTTCAATTTAGTTCTAAATTTTTGTTACTGTAAAGAGTAGGTATGTAATTGTAAAAGTAGAGTTCTAAGCTGTTTGTTCTCCGAATATGTTTGAAAGTACCTACAGTTCACTTGCTGTTTTTGCTTTTCTGTTGTACGAATAAAACACACGTAACATACATATTCTGTTTATCTTATCTTAGTGCTGTGCCGGTAATATTTATTAAACTAATGCCTACGTCAAATAAATTGCTTTTTATTCGACTCCAAAGTTATCTCCTATTATCTGCAAAGTTACCTTCTGTTAACTACAACTTTTCTTATATCATATCAAACATTTTTAATTCTGACATTATTTTAAAGAATATTGATAACATGTGCTATATTGGCGTAATCAGCAGGAAGAGTAGATTCTTTTGCGACCAAATTTCAATATGGTTCCCATAAGCAAAAATCAACTTGATAATGTTATCAATTTGACAAAACGTGTTATAGCAAAATGGTATTCATCAGTGTGTAGAGAATTTAAAAGTGTCTTAAGAAAGTACTTTTATTTTTTTGATATCTCTTCAAATAAAGAAGATAGAGGAAAAATAAGAAAATGACAATTTTTCATTTTTTACAATTATTTCGAATAAGAGTTAACATAGAAGTTATTTCTCTGTGGATTATTAACGCTCATAAAATTAAGCAACTTTGCCAAATTTAAACCTACCGTCTATCTCTTCAAATAAGCGAGATCCCAATGGTGAGGATCGAATTTGAAACAGCCTGTATAGCAAAAAACAAAAACAACAGAAAATTTCGGAGGTACTCACCGCGCTGCAACCCAATCTGGAACTCGACGTGGGACTAGAATTAAACAGAAATATATGAAATTGTCAAAAAAAGACTTATTCATAATACTTACCCTACCTTTTATCGAAGCGTGCCGTTCTACTTGCCTTTAACTTGAATTCAATGTCACAACACTACAATCCTCACTAAAACATAAAATTAATGTTAATTCATATTTAGAATTATACATATACAGAAGAATTACCTATAGAAGTCACACCGCATAATGCAGCACTAAAATATGCACTGAAACAAGAATAATTGGGTCAGTATTTTTGTAAAAAAAATTAAATATGTGACTCACCTTTTCATTATTATGTGTGAAATTTCTACTGCAATTTTAAGGAATCCTAGAAATTAAGCCGATTTTCTCTATCATATTTCGGAGATTTGATTTAGTGATCCTTGTAGTCGATGGAAAATCTGTAGAACGAAAATACTTAAAATATATAAAGGAATCATTTGATTCGTCAAACGATAGTCGATCTCAACTTTGGTCGCGTGACAGCAATTCAAGTTATTTATATAGAGACTTTCAAAAAGTGTGCAACAAATGGGATTTTTTTTTAATTATCGGTTTTTATAAAAATTTATTGATGCAAATGCTTCTGCATCCCTTAAAGTCAAATTGGAAAATGTCAGATGAAATTTGTCTTGAACGGTAAACAGCGTGGACACCGAGAAATGAAGGCGGTTTAAGAGTAAAGTACCCTTATTTTACAAGATACAGCAAAATGGCATAAGTATAAGTTGTTCAGAATTAAAAGTTATAGCTAAATATGAAATTACAGCCTTCCATTTCAAAAATAAAAAATCACAATTTATTGTGAACCACTCTTTATACATACTACATTAGGAAATACTGCACTGAGAAAAATAAACTGTTCAGTCAACCAAAAACACGTTCAGTTAACAGTATTTTTCGTTTACCTATTAGCAATCACGCGTGGTCATTGAACCAACAGTCAAAAAATGTTAAATATTTTAGATTGAATCAACTCAATATTTTGCTTGAGGCAAGCATACAATGTAGACATCTTTCTAGTTGCTTTAATGCCCAAGAAGATTGATACAAGAACTTTAGATTGTTAAAATTGCTAAATATTTTATTTGTCTGAACGCCGTTAGGGAATTAAAATTATATTTTTGATATGTTTAACGTAATTTTTCAGTACGGCTAATAAAAGCGTAGAGTCAATTCAATCTCTACTATCGTTTAGGGAAACATCAATTAAATGTTCACCTCTTTGCGATACTGCCAAAGTAAGATAACCCTTCAACCTTTGTTGAGGTGACAAGAGGAGCTGAATAAACCTCAACGAACTTTATAATGTCGGACGCGTTCAAAATATGAATGACTTATCCGTTTAAGAAACGATGTCGAACAACAAGGTTATGCTGTGACAGGCAGTAAATATACGTGAAGTTCTAGCAGGCGCCATCTGGAACTCGATAGCTTATTAATATGGAAATTAACCCTCGCTTTTACTTGACTTAACATTTATTACGTTAAATAAAAAATCAAAACAGACACACAAAAGCAACAGCACTTTACGATCATTTTGAAATTTCAACTTTTTGATTTAACATATTAAGCACTTTCGTTTTAAGGAAAACACTAACATCGTTCAGTCAAACGTAATAGTTTAACATTTTTTTAGTGTTACTTGAACAATTTCCAAGATGTTCAGTTAAGAATATTACCGTTGAAACAAGTACATTTTATTTAAGTCAACGCACAAAAAGTTGACATTCAAAAAGTTGTTGACTTAACTATTTCATTTTTCTCAGTGTGGTTGGATTAAAGTGTCCGCCAAAATAATATGAACAGGAAAACACAAAATTCGTTCTTATTTCTTAATTATTTCATTTGATTCTGAAAGATTATTTCAATGCAATCCGAAAATTTGTTCTTTCTTGTAGCACACTTTTTGAAAGACACTCTATGTTTCTTCCTTTGCACATTTTGGCCTTCCAGTATCCAGACTGAATGCTACATATTTAGTTTTTTTTATCGTCTTTTTAACAATTTGTATATCTTAGTTGGCATATTCGGATAAAATCCAGCAACATTTATGCACTTTTGCAATTAGATGCCGTTGAATGCAGTTTCTCAAAAATAATAGAAGTAATATTATTATTATATCTTGGTAAGTAAAATTTTGCTATTTTTGGATAAAATTAAAATTCCGAAAGAGTTGATAATTTTTTTTTTTAAATCACGCATTATAATACTTATGAACGGTGGCGTAGCGACTGCATAGCAATGCGAAAGGGCCCACGAGTGTAGTGGCCCTGGCGTTGGACAAGTAAATTGAGAAAAGTACATAATATTAACAACACAGTCTAGACAGAAAATGGAAAAATTTGTTTGTGTTTTTTTGACCACATCAAACACCTTTATAAAGTAAATTGTTCTTTTCCTACACACAGGATATGTAAAAAAATTGTTTCAATATTTCGCCTAATTAGAGATCACATCAATACAAACTCAAGTCCTAATAAACGTAGGTCCGCAAATCAACCGTTTTCGAGGTTTTTGACTTTTTGAAATGAAACCTAGGTTCATTAACCTGCCTTCAGCCATTACAGTTTGAACTTATACAACGTGTTTCATTTCTCATCTACACACCCCTGTATAGTTTTTATATTTATTAACGGATCGATTTTAAATTTTCGCCAGATGAACATCCTCTTAAAACACACATTTTTCAAATTTGAAACCTTTTGTATTGCAAGCCATGACCTACTGCGATTTAATAGAAAGTCGAAAAAATTAAGAAAACATAGTAGGCCTTGTTTGATCAAAAAAAGTTATTAGAAAACGTTGTTTAGAATTGCGAAATAACCCCAATTACCAAATTTGGTTGAAAAATTTTAATTTTTAATTATTAAAAAAATAGAATTTCAATTTAATCTACAGTTTTACAAAACGCTAAAACTAACCGACTAAAACACACAGAATGAAAAAAAACAGCTTAATCTAATATTTTACCAGGCCCCCATCGTGCAGTATGCATTTTTCGATACGTTTCCTATTATTCTTTACAACATTGTTTAGAAATGTTTTCTAAATTTAAAGCCATAAGCGAGGCAGTTAGTGAATTTTTGTATCATTTTTTGTAGGTTTTAATACAAGCAAAAACTTTTATAAAGAATAACTTTTCTTTTTTTAATCGATTCGATGTATAAATGATGTAAAACAAAGGCCCTAAAATCGATCCTTGCGGTACACCCGATTTTAATGAGGATAAGCTGTTCAATACTACTTTTGTGTTTGTGTGACTGCAAATAATTTTGAAAAAACAAAACAGAATTACTGTCGAATCTGTAATACTTAAGTTTAGCACAAAGCAATCGATGATTACGGTCGAAAACTTTACTGTAATCAAGAAGTATAAGTGCTGAAACTTTACCATGATGAAATCTACACTGAGAAAAATAAACTGTTCAGTCAACCAAAAACACGTTCAGTTAACAATATTTTTCGTTTACCTATTAGCAATCACGCGTGGTCATTGAACCAACAGTCAAAAAATGTTAAATATTTTAGATCGAATCAACTCAATATTTTCTTTGAGGCAAGCATACAATGAAGACATCTTTCTAGTTGCTTTAATGCCCAAGAAGACTGACACAAGAACTTTAGATTGTTAAAATTGCTAAATATTTTATTTGTCTGAACGCTGTTACGGAATTAAAATTATAATTTTGATATATTTAAAGTAATTTTTCAGTACAGCTAATAAAAGCGTAGAGTCAATTCAATCTAGACTATCGTTTAGGGAAACATCAATTAAATGTTCACCTCTTTGCGATACTGCCAAAGTAAGATAACCCTTCAACCTTTGTTGAGGTGACAAGAGGAGCTGAATAAACCTCTCAACGAACTTTATAATGTCAGACGCATTCGAAATATGAATGACTTATCCGTTTAAGAAACGATGTCGAACAACAAGGTTATGCTGGGACAGGCAGTAAATATACGTGAAGTTTTAGCAGGCGCCATCTGGAACTCGATAGCTTATTAATATGGGAATTAATCCTCGCTTTTACTTGACTTAACATTTATTACCTTAAATAAAAAATCAAAACAGACACATAAAAGCAACAGCACTTTACGATCATTTTGAAATTTCAACTTTTTGATTTAACATATTAAGCACTTTTGTTTTAAGGAAAATGTACATTTACATCGTTCAGTCAAACATAATAGTTTAACATTTTTTTAGTGTTACTTCAACAATTTCCAAGATTTTCAGTGAAGAATATTACCATTGAAACAAGTACATTTTATTTAAGTCAATGCACAAAAAGTTGACATTCGAAAAGTTGTTGACTTAAATAATTCATTTTTCTCAGTGTATAAGTGAATAAAATATTCGAACATATCTTTAAACATCCTGTACGTGATACATAATTTTCAGCTTAATCGAAAACTCCTTCCCGCCATTATATTGAGATTCTACTATTCTTTATGATCTGTATTATCTCTTACTTCTTTTATTACGTGTTAATGTAATTGTATTTTGCAAAAGTCAAATTTTTTGTCTTTTTTTATTTTATAATGAACAACTAATGAGGGGGCCCTCCGACCATATTCACGGAAAGGCCCGAGATTTCTAATTACGCCACTGCTTATGAAACTTCTATTTTAAAAAAAATTGGTACTCACCAAACTCCATTTACCGGACCCTGACTAATGAGATTTCTCCTGTAATTTCGTTTCCGCAGATTCTTGAAGGGAGAAATATTCAGACACTTAAAACTGAAATAAGAAAAATTAATTTAATAATATTTACATTAATGAAATTACTGCAACAAAATCAAAAATCACGATTGAACGGTTAGAAGCAAAGGGATGTAAGCTAAGTGAGGTGATTGGCGGCCCTCTATGGTTTTTTAGAAATTTTTAGTCAGAATTTTTTGTCTTTGTTCCAATCTATCTAATAAAAGAAGTCTCTGCTATTAATTAATATGTAATGTTTTTATTATAAAAATTACAAAAATAATTTTCTGATGAAAAAACAAAATAACAGTTCCCGCCGGTATTACCCGCAGGATAGGGGCAATGCCGGCCGGGTGCCGGTATCAGTGGCATTACTCCGTTTAAAATATAAGTTTCTTGTCATAAAATAAAGAGATTTAAATTCTTATTAAGTTTTTATGGAAAAATGATACTATTTCTCTTCACAATAATCACAAATAAAAGGTTTTTTTTAAATTTGTACAATTTTCATGTGCCCATTGTCCACAAACGACATAACTCAACACGTTTTTCCATTGTTGCATTGCGCTTAATTAATTCACGTGGTTGAATCATACTTTCATGAATACCTAGATAACTGTTGCAAATTGACTCTACAGGGTTATTCATACAAACCGTTTATTAAAAGTTTTCAGGGAAGAAATTTAGATAGAAATTTGAAATTTACGGATGTTTTAAGTAAAACAAAATTGACTTCCAGTCATTTCCAGTTATACCGAAAGTCGCCATCAACTCGCTTATTTTAAATGGAATATACATTTTTTATAATGTTTTTGAATTCTACATGTAAAAATATGTTAAATTGCAATACATTTCCCTATCTCTAAAATGCTTCATTTTTAAGATATTTTGAATTTTCTTAAAAACCTGGATTCTGCAATCTGATTTTCAAAAAATTATAACACAGCTATGATTGAAGCAATTTTATTTATAATACCTGATATTGTACTTGAAGCTTTAAGGTTCTTAAAAATTCCTTAAGCATAATCTATTAAGCTACAGGTGTCTAAAACATATCGCTCCACTCGAAGATATTCAAACACAGAAAAATACTTTTTTTCAATGGAACGACCACTATTTTAATACACCACCGTATGTGGAATTAAATGCTGCGTCGAACTGTATTAGCATTCCCAACTTTAACAGCTTTTTAGTTAAGAAACATTTTTGATTTAATTCATAAAAACTTAAAATTTTAAAAGGTCAAATATTTTTAATGCCATCTGTAAAGTGATCTGCAATAGAAATTGCTCAATTTTTTATTGCTACAATTATTTATTATTTATAGTTCGCAATGAAAATTGCGAACTATAAAACGGCCTTTAAGGCCACTTGATGACAAACAGTAACATTTATTGTTTGTCATCCGTAAGTATCAGCTCATAATTACAACCACACAGCAAAAATTTTAGTACCTAAAATTGACGTACCAAAAAACGGGTCCACTTTTTTGGCCGCGATTTACATTTTCTCCGTGAGCATTTTCAATCCGGAACATAGGAGACTAGCATCACTCTCTTTAATAATATTTTTAATTATAATCACGTTATACTATATCATAAAACAGGTACTTAATATTAAATTATTTAAATTTTTTAAATTAATACTTAAATCTATTTTTTGATGTTTTTAATATGATTTTAATCAAATATGCCATTGTCAATGGTAGGCATATTAACTTCCTATGTTCCGGATTGAAAATCCTCACTCGGTATTGCCAAAATGACGAGGAATTTGCAGTTTAAGTTTTGTGATATTTTAGAGGAAGGAACTTTGAAAATGCTTGATGATACTAGTGTTGCCAGATGCTCTTGGTCAATTTTCCTACTCGACCGTACAAATTTTCCCAAAATCAGCAAATTATTTTAAAATTTTCCCAATTAAGTCAATAATCGCGCCGCAGCACGAGCATTCCCCAATTAACTTTAAAGTTACGTTTTTGAAACGTCCTATGAGAATCGGAAACTCTGAAGTGAAACCGAATTTTATATTGAGGACTTTCTTTCAAGTGTTGAAAAAGATTATTGGTAATAAAACTATGAAGCTTGAAAAACCCAAGGCGGGACCTTTTTTTACTCTTTGATGTACTTCCTTAGCCCTTATTGCACTATCTACAGCAGACCTACAGACGGGGAATACTAATACTAGTTAATTTCTAAGCTGGCCCTGCAGGACGTGGAGCTTTGTAAGTTTTCTCGGGCTCTCATTGCATTCACCGCAGCCGGGGGCAAATCGCAAACACACTTTACTGAGGAAAAATGCACCCAGCAGGTTTCGGAAATGCCATACAACACTCTGCCCAAACAAGACATATTAACAAACAGCCTTCCCAAACTATTTTTGTACAAAGACGACACTGACCTTTTAGTAACTTAATTCATTCAGCGATACTAATGTAACAAAATCGTGTAATACTCCTGCGTGAATAATTTATATTGCACCAACCTGAATTTCACTGCTCGTCTAAGACACCACACATCACGGAAACTTCAACGATACTGACTCACGTATCCTTTATTTTTCTTTCTTTTTTGCAGCTTACGCAACACGAAAGCTTTGTCAAGTTTGGACTAGATTTTTTTTTTAACCGTGAATCATCTTAAGGTGGCTACACACGAAACTGCATGCATGATCAATCTTTTTGTACAAGCACGTCTGTAGGATAATTTTGCACAAGGATTCTGATTGTACAAGGGGCTTGAAGATTGATTGCTTTTTCAATATGCAGGCTTGAATAAGCCGCGCTTACGCAAGCAAAGCTGAACATGTGTACCAAGGTTTCGCAAGGTTTGTGCAAGTGAACGTCAGTCGTTAGCCCTCTGTTGTGATCAGGGTTATAAGTTATAATAAAGCAAAACATAACGCTAAATACTACACGTAGTTTTTATTATTTACTACGTCTCTATTATACTGAACTCTACGCTACGTTTCTTCTTATTCGTTTTTCTTTTTACAATGAGAATAAAAGCACCAAAGTACCAAAGATTGATCGTGCATGCTTTTCAATCAAGCAATTACATCTGTAGCCACCTTTAAGTCGTCTCTAATTCCACAACGTACTTTTTATTCAGTTGAGGTGACGTGCAAAAACCGATAAATCTACTTCTACATAAAAATGTGTTTTTTACACAGTAAATTTAATATAATAATGCTCTATCGATATCTTTAGGCTGATTTTACACATAACCGATAGTTCCTATTTAAAATGTACAAAATAATAAAATATTATAAATTATATAGATATTATTTATGTTCAGGGTGTTTCAACTTAGGGGAAACGTTTCTGACATTATTTCTGAATTTACAATTGATGTTTCCTGAAAAATGACTACTTTGAATTACAAATAACTAGGGTTTCTGACCCGGGAATTCTCGATCTCAATTTCCCGGGAAATTTGCTAAAATTGATTCCGGGAAAAGACTGTCGAGAAATCGAGAAATTTCCGAATTCTGTGCCTCCCTTCTCCGCTCAAGACAACTGTCCGCTGCTCCGCACATCTTATTATTCTCTGGGAGTGAATTTATACAGATTGAAGACTTTCACTTTAACCAACAGTGATTTCATAAAAAGCAACTAAGCATATGCAACTCGCATATACAGCCGTGCGCAACTTAAATGTTACAATTTGACAATTCTGTGAACCTTGTACCACAAGGTTTTAAGGGTGAGGTTTGCGTGCAGGCGCTGCGCATGACTGTAGAGCCCTTGCTTTCTTTACGTGAGTAGTGGGATTGGGCAAAATGTAGTAGCGATTACGTGTTACAGCGAAAACTTCAAATATACGAATAGGAATCAGTGGATTGTAATATTTTCAAAAGCACCAACAAATTAATTAATCGTTGCGTGTACAGAATATCTACTGTTATATCATTTAAGAATTTGAATTTTTCCAATGATCTTAAGCAATAATATTTTATTGTTAATATTCATCTGTGGCTTCGATGCAACCGGATTAATTTTAATGCATTTGTGTAATCTGATCAGCGCCTTCCCATCAAAGAAAACACGCTACGCACACTATATCCATCTCTTTCAACGAATCGCATACACATGCTCTTTGTTACTATTCTTGAAAGCACTTTTGGCTAAAGTGAGAGTCTTTATACGGTATGTATAATATTGTTTTCAAAGTCAGAAATCCATTGTCTGATTTAAAGCTCTTATTTCTCGAACTATTATTTTAAGAAATTAAAAAATTTGTTGCAAGTCGTATTTTATTACAATGAAATTTTAGGCCAAAAATTGGCCGCGCGTTATCTCGACCTAAACTGTTGCTGTTTTAAAAATATTTAATTTTATTTTGTGCATTAACCACTGTTTCTCAGAAAAGATTTATTTTTTTGTTTTTATATTATAAAAAAGAGGGATTTTTGCTTTTTTTAAATTACATTTGTTACTTTTCTAATGTTTACTGTTAGAATTATTGTTTTGTTAAATTACCAAAAATGTTTCTACTTAAAAGATAAAACTAAGAGGTTTTCAAAAATAAATTTTATGTTAACCAAAGTCTTAGGTCAAAGACAAAGAGATTGTTAAGTTTGAATACGAGGCTGATTTTTGTATAGGTACTGAAAGATCGAATTCTAAATATTCAAGTTGAAGAATTAAATGATATTTTTGTGTACTACATAATTGATTATTTACCCTTAATTAAGGAATTTTGAATTTTTTTTATATTTCTCGATTTTCCGGGAATTCCCGGGAACAAACAGACGAGAATTCTCGAGTCCCGAGAAACTGAAGAAGACGAGAAATCAGAAACCCTACAAATAACGGATTCTGAAATTAAATTTAATTTCAAATGAAATTCTGAAATTAAATTGATAATACAAAAAGCGATCGCAGGATGTCGCGATTAAAACTTTTCATTACTATTACATCGCTACAGCGAATAATGTAGGATAGGTCGATTTGGTTTGCAGTGGAATTCTCGAGCTACGCTTCTACTGACGAGACCCCAAATAGGGCCGAAACAGCTGAACAGAGGATGCTCGAGCAATCAACTGCAATCAAAACTGACTTGCAACAAAATTGTTAAATAATTCATTCAACATGAATTTGGTATTTCTGTAAAGGCGGCCATACATTAAGGCGGCTCCACATTACATGGCAAACTAGGCGAATGTCGAACGTTGGTGATGTATACAGTTTTCCAAACGTTTGTCAAATAATGTGTACGATGTTGCTGAATCGCATTTAAGTGTCTCATTTACCGACTTCTATCGGAACGTATACGAATGCAAACGTTGGAAGGAGTTTGACAAATGCTCTACCATACACACTATTCGGCGAACCTTTACACATCACAAACGTTTGGCTAGTTTGCCATGTAATGTAGCGCCGCCTTTACATGGCAAACTAGCCAAACATTTGTGATGTGTGAAGGTTCGTCTACAACTGAACTTACGCTACTTCTTAAAATCTAAGTTTACAGTTGGTTCTTGTCCGATGAAATTTGTATCACAAAATCTTCTAAGCGAACACTAAATCGCGCAACTATACAAAAACTATAAAAAGTGTATAGTTGCGCGATTTAGTGTCCGCTTAGAAGATTTTGTGATTAAAATCTAAGGGTGGTCAGAGTGAGGTAAATACAAATTGGGGTGTGTGAGAACTGAGTTGCTTCTTAAAAAAACGGTGTTTACTGAGCCAGAAATCCGGAAATACATGGAACACGGTGTCGTCACTTTAAATATGAGACCGATATATTTCCTGGAGGGACAATCGTTATTATTAAGGAAAGCAAAGATTAAAAGTACTGACGCAAAGTTGCCGGAATGTCTGTTGAATATTAAATAGTGGATGTGTTTTAGGTAATGTAGAGTTCAAAATTTCCTAATTTTTCTGAAAGTTGATCATTGCTGACCTATATGAATGATTGGATGCATCACTGGTCATCCATACCAGTGATCATTTTGCTTAAAAGTTTCTTTTCTTTTTGAAGCTGTTTGATAAGTTTAGTAACATCGATTTAATTTTTTAAAAAGTGGGGTAGCTGAAACTAGGCATTAAAACAAAAATGAAAAGTGTGCACTTACTTATTAGTTATTAGGTCATTTCTTTGACAATGATTTTTGTAACATTTGAAAATTAATTCTAAATTAAACATTTTGTTAAAAAGCTTTTTGCCTAACTTAAACTTCTCTAGATGTTAATTTACCCTAAGGCACATACACAAAGTTTCAGGCTTAGGTTTTGTGCAAAATATGAACATGAGTTGACGTGCCGCAGCAATTCCAATATAACCCAAATCACGACAGGCTTCAGCTTTTTGTTAAGAGGTCACTTATTGTACCTTCATACTTATGGTTGTATTTGTGAATCTAAATTAAGTAGTCTCCTTTTAAGGCCTTTTGGGACCTGGAACTGATAAGCCAACAGAAAGTATACAGTGAATCTTTTTTAAGTGTGGCCATAGGAATTTACATGCTAAAAATTTTAAGTAAATTTTTGTATTTAGTCGTAAATTAAACGATTTACTACAAGATGAACTTTGCTAGAATATCCTAACTAATATCCTTAATTTTATTTTACTGTGAAAAGTTGAAGAAAATAGACACAAATTATTGAACGAATGTAATCCATGTAGGCTGACGTTATTAATAACACTAGCCTGCGAAGGTTTGGCGGATGACATAAAACTAAGTTTATGTAGTAGATTTGGTGTTCCTGGGTTCGAAAAAAATGTAATAATTTTTTCATCACGTCCCATTTTTTTTAATACAATATTTCAAAGTACGTTTTTCAAACATAATTTTCGAGAAACTGACTGTTTTTTCTCATTTTATGGGCAAGGTATCGGCTTGTGGAATACTCCTTGTAACTTGGGCTCTAACTACTAAGGTCATATGGCCAACCCCACTAGAATTTAGCCGAATCACTCTGTATTTCGTGACTCCAATTTGAGTATGGTTTCTGAGATTTGCCGAGAAAATGAATCTTTTTATAGAGAATGTACATGTAGTCAAAAAACTTAAATTTATGTGTGGTTTGTGAAGGTGCTCGAACAGTGGAATTTTTTGTAAAGAATACATTTTTTGCGTAAAGTCAATAATAAAAACGTTACTTTGATATGTGCAATATGAAACTAAGAAATTTGAATTTTATAAACAGACTGTAGTTAAAAATTTAAATTTAACCATTGTTTCTGAAGTTTCTTGAGAAGCAGAACTTTTTGTAAAGAATAACTTTTTTACGTAAAATTGATATTAAAAAAGTTTTTCCTCTTGTCAACTCAATCCGGGGAGAATTGTATACAGTAAAGTCTGGTTTTATTATAACGAATCCAAAAAATGCACCAAAACAGGTTCGTTATATCCAAAGTTTACTATAACCGGTAAATAAATACGAAGCATGTATTTAATAGGTTTTTTTATTGCTCGAAATATAGTACGTTATAACCAAGAGTTCATTTCAAATGGGTTCAATATAGCCGACCTTCACAGTACTTTCATTTTTTTTTTTTTAAAACCTGACGTGATAGAAAAAAACTAATAACAGATTCTTCTTTACAATGCCAAAATCATTCAAAAACACCCAATTTTATTTCATCCGCAAAAAAAAATATTTTTTTCGCAGGCTAGTGTAATTTGTCACTGTGATTACTGATAAACCAATTTATTGCAACATTAATTTATTACCACTTGTAAAAACTACTTCTTCATACCATTGAAAAATGAGTGGAACTTGTTATAGTATACAAAATTGATAATTTTAATGCTTGCTTAATAATAACGGTCATTTTCTTTATAAATTTGCAACACACAAATTAACAGAACTTTTTTCTTATAGACATTTCAGCTTCTTTGATTTTCGGTTAATTCTATGTTTATTAATTTCAACTTCTAACCGGGAAATAATTAAATAGAACGTGTTATTGTTATTCTAGCAATGTACATTTCGTAGAAAAATGTTTAAATTATTAATAAAAATAAAAATTTGCTTCAAATTTGTGCCATAACACATACATTACATTAACATGAGGTCAAATTTTTAACATGTACATAAATCCCTATGGCCACACTTTAAAAAAATTCACTGTATAAAAATTCACTTAAACTAAGAGTGTATTATATTTTAAACTTAAACTTGACAGAAATGTATAATTAGTGACTTATTAGTACTTAAAACCAGAATTCGTTAATTCGTTAGGAATTTCACGTTTTGATGTATTAATTCTTTAATTAGTAAAGACCTATGCCGTTCCTTTTTTTTGCAAAAATTAAACAGTCTTTTCAAAGGTAATTTTCTGAATTTGTTTTTGCTCCTATATCTTAAATTTATCTTAATCAAGTTCATTCAAAACATTGTAATATTATGAATTCGTTCTCAAACCGCTTATATGTATTTAATTTTAATATTACCTAACACCAAATTTTCTGCATCGTAACTGTTCACATACAGAACTGCCAAGTTTCATTCCAAATGGTAAATTCTACATGTGTACTTTCCAAGCGATAAAATGAGGACCAGGTATCTAAAGAACAAAAAAATTAAAATTAGGTAAAGTAGATTCTTGTCCAATAAAAATTGTACAACAAATTAATTCAATGGACTCTTAAAATTCGCACAACCGCTCGACGTTTCACTATCACTCCTGATAAAGCTATCAACCCATAGTGAAATGTTAAGCGATTGGGTCTGATGAATAAAATGTAGCAAATGCTTTTACTTTAAAATTATGAAGCAAATGCTTCAAAATGCATGAGTAATATTTTGAAGCAATTGCTTTGAACTCTAAGTAAAAGCATTTGCTTCGATTGGAGCAGAAGGTTCATAATTATGAATAAAACTCAATTCATGAATAAAACTGAGCATTTGCTAACACTTAAAGCATTTGCTTCTAAAAATGTGAAGGTAGCTCGGTTATTAAACTTCGGTTTGTGCGAATCAATAGGGTTTGCAAATTATGACATTATTAAATCAACCGAGGGTAGAAAAACAATACAAAAAGCGTAGTGAAACATTAGCGAATGATTACAAGCGGCTTTTTCGTTTCTATGAAGAGAACGTAAGTTGATTGTCTGAGCATTTTAATGGTGACCATTACGAAAAACGAGAAAGTGCATTAACATCTATTGAAAAAAATGAAAGATTTACTCAGATATATCATGAGTTTTTTATATCCCCTAAACATACAACATATTCCTATGTTCAGTTAAAGAAGAAGAAAAAAAACAACAAAACAAATGTGCTGTAATTGTCAATTATGAAATGTTACAGTGGAAAGCAAAAAATAGTAGACAAAAACAGTTTTCTGTAATTGTTTTTTTCTCAAAATGGTATTGTTTTTAAGCACGACTTCACAGATGACATAAAAGAAGTTTGAAAGCTTTCAGAATTTAAAACTTAAAACTTCTACAAAATCATTTTAAAATGCCTTTTATAAAATGAAAAATGAGAAAGAACAATTACAGGAAACTGTTTTTGTCTACTATTTCTTGCTTTCGACTGTATGATTTAAATCCGGAAACTTTAAGGTATGAAAAGTATTTGATAAATATTTAGCTTAGCACTTTGTTTAAAACACGAAAGAGGCCAATTCGAACATTTATAATAATTAAGATGTTAATAAGAGTATTTCCGAATTTTTAAAATTTAATATAGCGACCGGTTTCCATAAATTTATATTCTAGAGGCTGCTAGCGTCAAAAATTTCTGTATTTTTTCTTCTCTCCAATCATAGCAATTTTCAATTTTAATATTTTATTTTTGAAGATAGCAGCCTGAAGAAGATAAATTTTTCGAAACCGGTCACTATATTAAATTTTAAAATTAGAAAGCTCTTAATCAACAATACTTATAATAATGTTTTTGCTAAAAAAAAATAAATCTTCATATTACTTTATTAAAACTTATTTTGTTTCATTATAGATAGCTGGTATACTTTGCAGTCACTATAATGTAGATTTACCTGAACTCATTTTTATCCGTTCGGTATCAGTTATACAAAGTTAAGAATGCGTGAATAAATGATAAATACTGCGGTGGGTCGCTAAATTACGTTTTAGCGCGGAGAAGTTCTTGCGTGTTGAAAAGAAGCAAAAGCTAGTGCTCTAAAGCATTTGCTGTAGAGTCTAAGCAAAAGATTATTCATACAAATCGAGACAAATGCTTTTCCTACTACTTTTTCCTTCAAAGCATTTGCTTTTGCTTTTAGCTTTTACTTTAAGCAATTGCTTCATTTTTATTCATCAGACCCTATGTGTGAATTTTAAGAGTCTGTTACAAGAATTTGTTATAAATTTAATTTAATTTTCTTTTTTTTTTAATTATAAGGAGGTTAAAAAAGACAACTAGCAACTGTCGGAAAAAATCCATTAAATGTTAGTTAATTTTACATCATGTGATCAACCAATCAGAGAATCCAGAGAGTTTTATATCTGAATCTTAGCAAAAACATTAAAATTAAGCCATATCTTATCTTATCGTATTAACAACTCTAGAAAATAAATAAGTATAACAGGTAGATAAATAAGTTTACTATCAAACCTCAAATGAAGAAAATTAACGACACTTTTCAAATACAAATGCATAGAAATGAAGGTGATGAACCAGAAAGGAAATCTGTGGATATTCATCAAGCAAAATTTTTCCGTTAATTTTAAAAAGATTCATTTTTGCAAATTTACTAAATAACAGAAAAAAGCAAAAAAAACTAGGCTAAACTATTTCTTTAAATACCTAATCAAAAGACAAAATTATTCTTTAAATCGATTTCAACAATAATGGAATTTAGGAAAACAATAAAATTTTTACCATTTCCCTGCTGGAAACGTTCATCGGTCTTCCTTGGACGCCAACAAGACAAAACATGTCTGGTCTGGACGGTAGGTTCCAAAAGAGGAACAACGAAGTCAAGCCAACGCTGCTATTAACCTAAACCAAAAAGTAATGAAATTACGCGGATTGTATTTTTCTTGAAAGCTATTACGGAAAGGGAAAATCATAAAAAGGAATGCAATAATAGATGGATATTCAGAGTATACTCAAAACAATCGTCCAGACAAAATGTCCGTTACATCCGAGAGCATCACGTGATCAGATATGGCGGACCTTCCGGAATATTCCGTTGAAGGAGACGCCAATCTGTCGTCCCACAAATACGTGTCTGAACAATTTGCAAAAGCGAAAAATAATAAAAAAGCGATACATCTGATTACAGTTTTGAAGGGAAGGCATAAATAAAATGCGATCAGCAGAAAGCAGAAAGCGTTGAAAGAAAACTTTTGTTTGTTGTTCGCCTACGATAAAGCAACATTAAAAAAAGAACTGAAAAAAATACTAAAAATGAAGCACCCAGTAATAAAACAAAGTAATAAAATTTTACCATTTTCTTGCCTAGGACGTACGACGCCGTTCCTTCGACGACAGCGAAACGAAACATCTGGCGCAGACGCCGAATTCAAGACGCACGACGAAGTCATACCAACGCTATTACTAACCTAAACCAAAAATAACAAAATTACATCTATGGAATTTCTTGAAAACCATAGGAAATTGCCAAAAATATTAAAAAATACGCAGATTTCCAGAGCAGCAAGATAGCAATTGCTCACACAAAATTTCCGTTACATCCGACTGCGTCACGTGATCAAAAATGGCACACCTTCTGGACTGGAAGATTCCGCGGAAACAGACGCCAATCTGTCATCTCACAAATTCGTGTCTGAGCAATTTGAAAAGCGAAAAATAAGAAAAAATCGATGCAGCTGTTTACCGTTTTAAACGGGAAGTAAAACTAAAATGCGTTCAGCTTCGACTAGGTTAAAATTCAAAAAAATTTCGGCATAAAGTCGAACCAAAACTGACGAAATTAAGTGTATAAATGATGGGAAAAGCGAAAGTAACATAAAACAGAAGCGATTTCTGAATTACTTAAGCAGAAAGCGTTGAAAGAAAGCTTTTGTTTTTTGTTAGTCTACGATAAAGCAACGTTTAAAAAACAGAACTGGCAAAAGAATAATAATAAAAGCATCTAGCAAAAGTAAGTAATAAAATTTTACCATTTTCCTGCTGAGGACGTTCGACGGTCTTCCTTCGACGACAGCGAAACAAATAATGTCTACTGCAGACGCCGAATTGAAAAACAAGACGAACGAAGAAGTCACACCAGCGCTGTTGCTAATCTGAAACAAAAATAACAAAATTGCAGCTATGGAATTTCTTGAAAACCAGAGGAAATTGACAAAAAATATTAAAAAAATACACAGATGTTCAGATAGATAGCAACCGCTCAGACAAAAATTTTCCGATTTCCGTTACATCCGATCATCCGAGTCCGACACGTCAGCAAAAATGGCGGACTTTCTACATAGAAGATTCCGCGGAAGCAGACGCCACAAATTTGTGTCTGAACGATTTGAAAAACGGAAAATAAGAAAAAACCGATGCAGTTCCTTCCCGTTTAAAACGGTAAGCAACTGGATCGCTTTTTGAAAATAAAATTCGTTCAGCTTGAACTCGACTAGGTTAAAGCAAAGTTAAAAAAAAAACTGCCATAAAGTCGAACCAAAAGCGACGAAATTAAGTGTACAAATGATGGGAAAAGCGAATATAACATAAAGCAGAAGCGATTTCTTAATTACTTAAGCAGAAAGCGACAAAAGAAAACTCTTGTTTTTTATTCGTCTACGATGGCTAGGTATACATAAGGCACCGGCAAAAAAAATTATGAAAGCATCTAATAACTAAGTAATAAGTTTACCTATGCCTGCAAATCTTCCATCAGCATCGAGTAGTGGCGTTTTCCAGGTGGAATCTTGCAACAAACTTCAAATACTGGAGCGAAGAATTACACGTATACTACTGCCGGCGATTTCATAAAAAAAGAACGAAGTTAAGTTCTTACGCATCGCATAGTTAAAGCAGGGTTGCAAACCTAGGGTGAAAATTAATTCAAGCTCGTCCATTTCTTGCTCAAAAACGATAGCTCGGTATGCCAAAAAGCAAAATTAGTTGCTCGAATCTTAAATTAAGATGAGAAATAAATTACAAAAAATAATATTTGCATTGAATTATTTTCTAACCTTCATTAGACAAAATGTATTTATAACTAAAAAAGAAAACTACTTACCTTTTCCAATCTTGCTATAAAAGTCTGCTAACATTGTTTCTAAAGGTCGATATTCTAATTAGAAACGCTTTAAAAGTTCAAATTTTAAGACAACTACAAACATCCAAGGATAACAAAATTGAAAGTTGGTACCTCCAAAAATATTTCCTAAATTTTTAAACTGTGGTTTCCTGGTTTCCCAAACTAATACCTACAAGTAATTTAAAATTTCATAATAATAGGTAAAGTATTTGAAAACTTTTATTATGTAACAATTATAAATTATGTACAGGTTTTTTTTTAATATTACACCCCATTATGTCATTTTCCATTTCATTTATTAATCACATATTAATTACAAATAAATGTGATAGATCATTTTATAATAATTAACAAGATATTGTCAAAGTACATATTCAGTTTTTACATATTCTAACTAACAACTCTTGGGGGCGCTATTTTCTTAACAAGAGATTTTCTCGAGTTTGCTTATTTACCTGTTGCAATATTTCATTGTCCCTAAATTCGAAAATTTCCCTGTACCTACCTTGTAACCCCGTGTTAGTTAGGAGTACCTCCTTAGTCACGTGCGCTTTTTAAAAGAACATAAAACGTACATATTTTCAGCTTTATGATCACATATTATTATTTTGTTGTTCTTGGTACCCTGAGAAAGAAGAATCTTTACAATGCAGAAATTTGTATCGTTGACATTTTGTAACGCGTGATCAAAGTCTTTTCTAATCAAGTGACCTATGGAAAAAAATTATGTCTTTATTTGGTTCATTATTTCAAATGCCATTTGAATTATTTTTATTGCATTCCTGCACTGAGAAAAACGGAATTTTGCGATTTTGATAAAACATCATTCCTATCGATAAAATAAAAGTATAATGCTGTCATGTTATAAGATCCATCTTACTCTAAATTAATCATAATTCTTAGCACAATGAAACTGTTTAAGTTTAAAAATGTAAAGTTATCATTCTACACAATACGTATTGTTAAAATACAGTATTTTCTATTGCTTTTCCCCTTTTGTTAATTATGTTTCCGAATTTGTCAAATGACTTTCCAATCCGCAGGCCTACTATACTTTAAACGAATTGGAAAGTCATGTGACAAATTAGGAAATACATTTGACAAAAGGGGAAAAGCAACAGAAAAAGACTGTAATAAACCATAATGAAATATTATGCTGAATAAATTAGTAATAAAATGTCATGTCTGATTTTTTGTTAATTACTCCGGTAATTTTATCATGACAGGAAATGATACTCTAAACAACAAACCACATAGTGTTAATTTTGCAGTAGTACGCTGAGTCGGTTTTTATATAAACGTATTCTTTTGTCCTATTTTTCTCAGTATATCGTTTTGTATATGAATGCAGTATAAATATGTAATTCAAGTGGCTTTTGAAATAATGAACTAATCAAAGACACATGATTTTATTTCCATAGGTCACTTAATTAGAAAAGATATTGATCACCTGTTACTTCAGTGGAATAAATATTACTTCATTCAAATATATTTAACTTGTGTTAAAAAAGCTACTTATTCACAGGAAAATGATATTTTATCCCGAAAGAGATATAACAGGTGCTCAATATCTTTTCTAATCAAGTGACCTATGGAAATAAAATCATGTGTCTTTTATTAGTTCATTATTTCAAATGCCACTTGAATTACATATTTATATTGCATTCCTATACAAAACGATAGGAATGCAATAAAAATAATTAAAATGGCATTTGAAATAATTAACCAAACAAAGACATAATTTTTTACCATAGGTGACTTGATTAGAAAATATATTGATCACGCGTTATCTTTGCTACTATTGAAACAGTTTCTTTAAATTAGAGCATATTCATTAACTACAAAGAATTATTTTCTCAGTGTACAGTCGCGTACAAAAGAAAGTGGGCACTTTTATTATAGGCCTGTTCCAACAGCACCCTCTGACTACAGCTACTTGATTATCGCAGCTGACTCGTCGTCCCTTTTGGAGCTCAATGGTTTTAAATTTTTCAGGCAAGTAATTTCTTTTCATCAAAAAAATAATATATTTATATAACCTCACATTGGGCTCCAAAATGGTGAACGAGTCAGCTGTCTGACCAGTCCGAAACTGTCAGAAGCATGCGCCGATCAAAGCTCTCGAAACCGATGAACAGTGTTGCCAGTTTGGGCGATAAATCGCCAAACGGGCGAGTTTAAACGTCAGATTGCGACCAATTTTCAGCTTTGGCGACTGGCGACTAATTTGGGCGAACAGTAATATTTTGTTAATCTTAGATATTCTACAATAATTGACTGCCTTGTATTCCTTTAGTTTTGTGTGTAGATTTTGTTGGTTGTGATATGTTGATGCCGGTTCATCGGTCCTCTAGTAAGTGTTCTGTGATTGGTCCTTAGACGTTCACGTTGTAAAGCGTAAAGTTGTCATCTGTCAATAGAGTTTCTTCCAATATATAGTTTATAATATTATATAATAAATATTATGTTTATTTTTTAATAAAATTATGTTTTCACAAATTTCACATTCTCTACTTAATTTATCTCTTGATTTTCAACAAACCGAATAGGATGTGAATTTTAGTGGTATAATGGAATTTGGCGATTTTGGGCGACCATTTCTGATGCAATAGGCGATTTCGGGCAAACAAAAACTGGCAACACTGGCGGTGAATATATTTGACAGTTTCGAACTAGTCCGAAACTGTGTTGGAACAAAGCTATTATAAAACTTGCTGGGTTGTTCTAATTATGAGTTGATACTTACGGATGACAAACAATAAATATTACTGAATGTCAAACGTAAGTTTCAGTTCATAAATACATCCACCAAGCAAGGGTTTTATATTATAAAATTGACGTCAAAAAGAAGTGTCCACTATTTTTTGTCCGCAACTGTATAATAAACTACCGGAAAAAATTCTGGGATATTAAAAAAAACTTGGTGCTACAGTAGTGTGCGCGTGCGGTCTACCTGCGTATCTGAGATCTACCTATTGTAAAATGCGTTCTACTCTCAAAATATATTTGAAAAACATGTTTTATTAAATAATTTATTTAAGTAAAAAATAATAAAAATAAAAATTGTTTTGGTATAAATGTTTTTCTATGAAAATTAGGGATTAGGATTTGGCAGATTTATTTGACTTTAAATTATTTATTATTAATACACTAAAATATGTAACTAATTTAGTATACATATAATTATATGTAATATTAGTGATATTATTTTATTACGATTTGGTGTAATTAAAGGATTAATTTGTTTTTGTTTGCAAGTTTCGGGAAGAAGAATTAGAAAGATGCAGGTAGACGGCATAATATGTATGTTGACTGCAATGACTTATTTTTCAATTAATCTAAAACATGCCGTCCAAATTTCATGGCAAGTGTTGACAAAAAATTTAAAAATCAGCCGGTGTTAGAAACATGCAGGTAGACCGCACACTACAGCAGAAACATGCAGGTAGACCGCACACTACAGTAGCACCAAAAACTTTATGGAATGCAAATGGAGACTCGTCGGAGAAGAGTACAAAACACATCCAGTTTGTTGGAAACTTGATCCAAATATTTATTAAATAATAGTAGTATATTAATAAATGAAATATTAACATATTTCAAAAGTTTGAATAAAAGATTATTCATTTTTTTTATAATATCCTTTAATTTTTTGTGGTAGTTTATTTACCTAATTATTATTTCATGTTTTTTTTTTTAATTTCATTATCATTAATAGGTGATCCAAAAATCACTTTATAACCATTTTATTTTTATAGGTAGCTATTGTATCTAGGTATATGTACAGCCTCAATCCAAAGTAATGAAACGTTCAAAACCCAAACTCTGTAGACAGAGTGCAACGGTGCCGAGTCAGAGGGAGAGCAACGTGTTGTGGGGTTCCGAAGGACTTCAGAAACATTCGTTCGCCAGAAGGCTTCATCTCACTCGGTATCTTCTCTCTCTGACTACATCGTTTCGGTTTTGAACGTTTCATTACTTTTGATTGAGGTTGTACATTACTCGTTCAGATTGAAGAAGGAACGTCTTTATACGAATGTTTGTATAGTAGTCCATTTCTAAATTAGTTTTTATAGCATGGCAATAGTGATTACCGCAAATATTATGAGGATTAACGAAGTTCTGAAGACCCTGTTTTAAATCCTTTTATTAGCCTCAGACGGCCAACCACTCAGGTGAACTCAGGAGAACCTCAGAATATTAAAAGTCAAAAGCCATTTAGTAGATTTAAGACGTCTCTCAAAACTTTTCTAATCAATCATCCATTTTATAACTTACAAGAATTTTTTGAATTTTTAATCTATTGATCGTGTCCTTTGTTGTTAGTTTGTGTAAGCAACCGGACGCGGACAATTTTTTTTTTATTATTTCTTGTATGTAGTAATCTTGTTTTTTTTATGTGTTAATGTCTAAATATTTATGTACCTGACGATGATATGTATGTATCTTATGTAAACTCGATTTGACGATCCTATAAATTTGTATTATGTCTCTTGGAAAATAAAATAACTAAACTAAACTAAACTAAAATATTTTTAAATTAGGTTTTAATTGAAAAGTGTTTATTTCTTGCGTAAGCTATGCTACAGTTCTTTCGCTCGATCTTTGCAGTTACGTCAGAAAATTATCGACTCAAAATGATAAATTTATAAATTCTATCATTATTTTAACATACGTATTAGATAAGGATAAAAGAATACTATATTATTCACAAGAGAAGATGGTTGCGTCATTGTCTTGTGTTGCATCAACAGACTTATGAATCATAACTCCGTCCTTTTTTCTCATTCACCGTTAACAAAGAAATAATATTGAAATAATTGTTGGTTACTTGCTTCGGCGATTGATTACGAAGCACTCAAGTTCCGTGATTTTCATAGTATGTTGATTTCATTTCTCGAATTGGGAAAATGTGATGTAACTGCAAAGATCGAGCGGAAGAACTGTATGTTATGTCTCAGCTGCTATAGTGAAAATTACGGAACTTGAACTCTGCGTAATCAATCGCTGAAGTTAGAACCGACAATTATTTCAATATTATTTCTTTGTTAACAGTGAATGGGAAAAAAAAGGACGGAGTTATGATTCATAAGTCTGATGATGCAACACCAGACAATAACGCAGAACTCTTCTCTTAAGGCCGCTATACACGCTCCTTCTTACCTTGATTCTTGCCTACGCAGTTCAAATCTAAAGGCAAGTCTTAATGCCAAATTTGTAACCAAACGTACAGTGTTCAGTGCGTACTTTTGTTCAGTTCTTAATTAATGTTCGTGTGTGATGATCATGTCTACTCTATCCCAGAATGATGTAATTATCTTTTATTTTAATTTTTCACATAATACTTCATATGCTGCCGCCTTTTTATTCCGATTACTATAATCTTTCGATTTAATTTTCCATAAACATAGATTGTCTCTATATAATGAAATAAATTCAGTAATAAACTCGTGCGAGTAATTCCTCAAGTCTGCCATCACAAATCACACAATTCACTCTTGATTTGTTAACCAGTTTTAGCACACATTCGGTACAAAACTGAGGGTTGACTTGAACTGAAGTTGGTACCTCAACCACACGTTCGAACAAGTCTGCGAGTCTTCAGGCTCACGCGCAAAATATCAAGCAAAGTGTGAAATCCTTCGAGCCAGTGTTTGAACTGTACACGGCCACAAAAGTCTTAAGACTTTCCATCTACACGCTCCATTTTACCTTAAGACTTTGAACTGCGCAGGCAAGAATCAAGGTAAGAAGGAGCGTGTGTAGTGGCCTTTATGTAAACAACACTATGGTATCCGCGGTAGGGACCTATCCAAAATTCTGGGAAGGTTGAATTATTGTTTATGATGTAACCCACTCTCTTGTGGTGCGTGCCGATTGTAAAAGTACTTAACTACGATAAGTAGTCCTAGGGCCTAGGACCTAGGCCATAAAAACCAATTTAGAAATGGATTACTACAACGTAAAATTTACGATTTATTATCTGGCTTAAAAGTATTGATATGTTTCATATGAATAAAATCAATGTGGTGCGTTAAAAGATCCATTTAACAAACTGTACTTTTGATAAATAATAGGTATTAATCACAGGGATCAATCCAAGACTAACTGTTTTGATCCTTTTCATTTTTAGCAATGATGGTGTTCCTCTTCACTACCCTAACCATATGCGAAATTATTTTAAAGATAAATAATTTAACTACCCTTTACATTAATTACATTCTTATAAGTACGTAATTATGCATATGCATCTTGCAAGACGTACCTATTAGTTTTCCATTTATTAGGTATAGTGGACATTATAACGAGTAATCAATATCTTTTCTAATCAAGTGACCTATGGAGATAAAATCGTTTGTCTTTGGTTGTTAGTTCATTATTTCAAATGCCATTTGAATTATTTATATTGCATTCCTATACAAAACCAAACTGCTGTTTTTATGTATTATAGGTTTTTTTTATAAATTTGGATATCAAATTCCAAGTTCACATTTCCCACTTAAAAAGAAAGCACGCGTCAAGAGCTTATACGCAGCCGCAATTCGTAGCAACGACAAGTTTTAAGATTACATCCGGTGCATAAGTTTTGTTACGATGGTTCAGTTAAATTGCTATATTTTTGAATTAATTAAATGTAATGCAATAAAATGTATTGGAGTAAATGTTACATTTATAAAGATAACGACGTCAAATGTATACAACGAAAAATTGGTTCACAGAAGGTTCCTAAAATGTCCGCCGTTCTCCATAAACACAAGCGAATTCTGAGTTTTAAATTATTAATAACATTACTGGATTGTTATTTAACTGTTCACAATGCAACTATAAACTCTTATGAACAAAGATTTCTGTTAATAAATTAAACTTACTGACACTGACAGTTATAAATAGTTGAAATGACACTTGAAAAAATGAATTAATCAACGACATACATTTTTTTTCCATAGATCACTTGAAAAGATATTGATCACGCGTTATGATGGCGGAACGTTTCTATTAATTAAATAAAATTCGTGAATAATTCAGCTTGCTGCGCCATTGATGTTTTATACTTTTCCCCTCTCCACACCTTCATTCTTTCGCGCTCATACTCTGATTCATATTAGCCACACCCCGACTACGCCTCTAGGAACAGAAATGCTCCTCGCCAATTGGATAAATAGCCGGAATCTCATATACTAGAGCTGCTTTCGTTTATTCAACTCCATTCATTCTATTTACTCTTCGCACTTTTGTCTTACTCTTACTTACAATCAACGCTCTTACTTGTATTAAAACTTATATGCAGGGTTTATAACTAATTAAAGGCTCACCATGGGGATCTCATATACTATAAAAGATACAAAGACGGTTAAATTACAAGAAAGTTGCACTATTTTGGGATCTCTAAAAATATGCAAATAAATCTCTTCTATCTTCATTCGTTTCTGAAATACGTTCAAGAAATTGAAAGTTCGCAACTTTTAAAATCTTGAATATTTTGTTTATTTATTAAAAGAGAGTCACAAAACTCAGTAATTTTATATTAAATTCGATGAACAGTCTAATACAGTCAGCAGAAATAGGTTAGGATTGACAGTTTCGCAGATACGACTGTCAACTGTTTCTTTTTTCTTTATACCATGTGATATAAAAATAACATCTGAATACGAAGATACACTGAGAAAAATGTATATTAAAAACCGTGTTGTAAAAAAAGTATCATTAATAATAAAATAAATTGTTTTAAAAGTAGCAAAATTGTTTAAGTAAAGCAAGTAAATTTTTCTCTTAAAAGAAATGAGAATGCGATTATATTACATTAAGCATATGATTTTGTAACATTTATGAGTTCGGCCTGCAGATATAAAATTTACAACATAAAATTTGTAGGTCAAAAAGCGATCGAAAGATGTCACTACTTAAATTGTTCATTACTTTCACATCGCAATGGCATATAACCTAGGAGAAATCGATTTGGTTTGCAGTGGAGTTCATAGACAACACAACATAACATAATTTATTTATGTTTCCTATGGTGGAGTTCTGGAGCTACGGTTCTGTTGATGAAGGCCCAATGAGGCCTTAAACAGCTGTACAGAGCATGCTCGAGGAATCCGTTGTAATCAAAACCGATTTGCACAATTTTTTTTTATAAAATTTGTAATTTAATATACGTTTTTTCTTAAATCCAGTACTTATTTTTTTTGGTGCAGCTGCAAAGGTTGGTGATCTTGTGAATCCCGTAGCTTCTTATCCGTGCGTAGATATAAATGTTAAAATATAAATATATTAAACGATATTATATTTTATATTTTAGCCATTTTAGAATATCCTTTTTTTAAATTTAAATATATAACAGTTAATATAAATATGTTTTTAAGTTAATAAAATGATTTTGCTGTCACATATAGTAATATAAATTTTTGTAAAAATTACTATATTTATATTTACTTTTACAACGTAATTCTTTCCGTGTATGACACAGTTTTGCTTTTCTTTCAAAGAAAATATTACATTATTAAGAAACATTTTCATAAAATTTTTAATCCAGTTGGCGGATACTTACAAACATCAAGAAATAAAAATATTATTAAATTACACATAGAAAAATTTTAGAGAGTTAAATTCATCTTCTCCATAATTTGCAATTAATACCTGTTTTTTTTGTTAGTTCTAACTAAAACTTAATGTATTTTTCACTTTTTCGGATAGACGTTTATCTTTCGGAAATAGTTAAAATTAAGGTGGAATTATTTGACTCCGATGAAATGAAAAATTCCACCATACTTACACCGTGTACTTACGGTGTAGTTAAGCTTCACATACTCGATTTTTACATACATAAAGTGGAAGTATAATACCGAAATTTGATAAAGTTTGTAAAAGTTGTTACAATTTTTCGTGATGATGTGACATCAGTAAAGAGTTAAAATACTCTTAAAATTTGTTACGTTTGAACACCTGCTTCTTAGCGTATGCGTGTTACATCTTTGATTATGGAGCAATACTGTATTTTCGAATTAAATGTCAACACTAAAAAAAGTGGGAATTACCTCCTTTATCTCCTTAAGTTAAGAAGTAAGGAGTTAAGAAAAGAAAATACTTTTGAATCTAACACCTTGCACGGATGGTCTCCAGGGAACTACCAAAATGAGTTAAAAAGGAGTTACATTGAGTCCATATTTTTCCCTGTGTAAGAAATTTTATTAAATTATAGAAGGTATTTACTTAAAAAAAGCCATTTTCTGAAATTATTTCTCACTAACTTCATATTTTGTTTTAAAACAAAAGCATAAGTGTGTCATATCGTCGAATTAAGATTTTATTTTTGTATCACATGGTATGGATATCTAAGATAGTGCCCATAAGAAAATAAAACAGTTGGCAGTCGTATCTGCAAAACTGTCACTCCTATCCTATTTCTTGTGACTGTATTAGATTGTCCATCGAATTTAATATAAAATTGCCGAGTTTTGTGACTCTATCTTAATAATTAAGCAAAATATACAGGATGTCTTACAAAAAACGCCCCAAGCCATAACTTCTTTATTTATGGACTAATTTTAAAAAACAAAGAGCCAAATGAAATGAGACTAAAAACACTATAAAGTGTGGTTAGTGAAAAAAAAATTTTAATTACCTTCATGGTCAAACGATTATCAACTTTTATTTTTTAAATGGCTCTGTATTTTTTATTATTGTATCTCGTAGAACTACTTTTTCTAAATTCAATAATGTGCAACACTTTTAAGTTTTGACCAGCAAATATTGCAGAAGACAATGAAAGAATTGAGTGTGCAAATGTAAGTTGCTATGTGAAAAATCGTC